>PVJA010006312.1:0-73916 GCA_004027025.1 Myocastor coypus
ACTATTACACATTGCTATCCTCAGTGTATTTGCTTAGTTCACAGATATCAGTATATATAGTTAGTCAGGGTGTAAATTCTACCAATTACCTGCTAATTTCAAAAACCTGTTGAAGATTTTTAGGACCACTGTCTTAACCATCTTTTGTGCATAAGTGCATGGTTTTGTCCCTACCATGTTTCCTAATTTTTCTCCTAGCTCTTTCTTGATTATTTAATCCTTAAATTCTCATTCTCTATTTAACTATATTATATCTTTCATTTTTATTTCCTCTTTTGAGTTCTTATATTAGGGAGACTATATGATATTTACACATGTAGGTCTGGTTTATTTCACTTATGAGTGTTTGTTCAAGATACACCCACTTATATATGAAGGCTTTGAATTTGTCATTCTTTATAGCTAAGTAATATTCCATTGTATAAAAACACTGCATCTTTTTCAACCATTCTTCATGTGATGGGCATTTTGATTGTTTCCAAGATTTGGCTATCACAAATTGTGCTGCTATAAGCATAGATGCACAGATATCACTATGATATGATGTTTTCAGTTCTTCTGGGAAAATTCCCAGTAGGGGGATAGCTGGATTGAATGAGATTTCCAGTTCTAGCTTTTTAAGGAGTCTCCACACTGCTTTCCATAATGGTTGCACCAGTCTGCATTCCCACCAACAGTGGAGAAGAGTTCCTTTTTCCCCACAGCCTCTCCAACATTTTGTTGTTGGTTGATTCCATCATGGTAGCCATGGTATCTAAGTGTTGTTTTAATTTACATTTCATGATGGCCAGCAATGTGGAGCATTTCTTTTTGTATTTATAAGCTTCTAGTATTTCTTCCTCTGAGAAGAGTGTGTTCATCTTGGATGCCCATTTCTGGATTGGGTCTTTAAATTTGGGGGCACTAATGTTTTTTAGTTCTTTATAAATTCTAGATAGAAGTTTTTTGTCTGAGTACTTGTTAGTTAGGATTTTTTCAAAATTCATGGGTTCTCTTTTCAATTTGTTGGTAATTTTTTTTTTTTTTAAGTGTAAAAGCTTCTCAGTAAGAGGAGGTCCCAGTTGTTAGTTCTTTCAAGTATTACACACGCAGTTTGAATTCTGCCCATGAACTATTTGCCTACCCCAATGTCCTCAAGATTTCCTCCTACTTTCTTTTCAGGAGATTTAGTGTTTCTGTTAAGATTATTTAAATCTTTAATCCATTTTAACTTTAGTTTAGTGCATGGTGATAGACCTGGGTCAAGTTTTAGTTTCCAGCATGTAGAGAGCCAGTTTTTCCAGCACCTTTCATTAAAGAGACTGTCCTTCTTCCAGTACACATGTTTGGCCCCTTTGTTGAAGATAAAATGGCTGAGTGTGTTTGCAGTTGCTTCTACATCTTCTAATCTAACAAAAGTCACTTACACATACTCATGATTAGTTAAGTCCAGATACACAGTTAATGATAAGACTAGAGATGTTGGCTGAATTTGGTTGAGAAAGACCCTAAAAGGCAAGATACTATTTTTGGAGGCAAAGGTAAAAATACACATTTTGAAATTAAAATTCTAGATAATTTCAATATATCTTAATGGAGAGGAGAAAGGACAATAAAGGCACAAAAATGATCAAACCTTGTAAAATATGAAACTTTTAAAAATTAACTACTTAAATTGAAACAATATATATTTTGACATATGTGAGAACTTGAAGATAATAATACAGCTCAGCAACAAGACATTGCATTTCTAAGCCACAAGAAAGGGGAAAGTAAGTAAATAAAATGTAAAATCTAAAATCAGGAGAGGGTTCAAATAATTATTAGTGACCAGAATAAGTGAAATATCCTCATAAAAGTATAAATGGATAAGGAAAAATAACAAAAGAAACAATTAAAAATTGTTTAATTTTTGTTGACAGTATCAACAAAAAATTCCAACCATAGTACACAGTACTTATAAAAGAGCCACATAAAACTGAAATTAGAGATTAAAACATTAGCAAAAACAATATAGAAAAGTGATATGAATAACAGTGCCAAAGGAAAGCATTCCTAAAATGTACAAGGAAGATGAATTGTGCCATGATGGGAGATCCAGAAACACAGTGCAGCTTGCCCAACTTCATAAGTAATAACAAAACCAGGAACAAAGCCAGGTATCTTAATTGTTACTGTTACCTAACTTTTGCTAATAAAATAAGCAAATTCAAAGCAAAAGTATCTCAGGACTGCATAGGCACTGAAAGCGTGCCTTACCCAAACTTTCCTCTACTCCTAGGCACAGCTCTTGCTGGGCCCTCCCCATGTCACAAAAGATTATTCAGAGTTTACAATGTGATATCCTATAGATTTGCTTTTGGTTTGGCATGGAAAGGGGCACATTCTAATTACCCACACAGAATTTCTTTAATTGTTAGTATTTAAAATATCTAATGTTTCCCATTTTCTAAAATCTGAATTATACATTCTGTGCCAGATCTCAAAATTGGGAGGTCCAGCACCCCTGGGCTAGGACTTCCACAAAACTGCCACTTGCTAATGCAGAATGTTTTTCCCCCTGGCCTGGTCTCACCACCACCGCTGGCCCCAGCTATCATTGCATATGTGCTGCCTTGTAAACACTCAACCTCTGTGCTGAAGGCACCTGCCTAGAAGTAGAACTTGTGGTTGGAATTCTTACTCGAGTGATTCCTTGGAGGCATGCTGTTTGAAGTAGAGGCATGAAGCAAATAGGGTAGGTCAAGGATCTAAACCAAAGCCAGGATTGGCCTTGTTGAAGAGAGGCATTAGTCTTATACTTGGATAGCACCACAGAACTGACCCCACCTTGAAGCTAGGGACCTGTGGTGGGGAAAGACAGTGTGCTGGGCCATTTGCCTCCCATTTGCCTTGGGAAAGGAACAGCTGTGCACTCTTAGCACAAGACAGAAAGACAGACACACAGGGAGGTACCAGGTGAAGGATCTAGGCAGAGTTCCAGCAGCTCTCATTCCATTGTCTCCAATGAACATGGGGTAATAAAAGCTGGATGACAGGGCTAAGTGCTTTGGGGAACACAGGAGGCTACATTCCTTTGTAAAAATAAGAAACATTCTTATAAGATTAACATGCAAATATATACAAACACTGGGCTGCTCCATTCCTATGGTACCTTCCAAGGCCTTACAAATATATAACTGCATCTGACCCTTACATTACCTACTATTCCCCTATCAGCCCAGTCTAGGCTCCCATGAGGCTTTTCAGGAACCAGATGGTCGTGATGAACTGGGAAGCAGCAGCACAGTGATCTTTAGGATCATTAAAAACTACACTGAAATACTATGGAGCCAGTGTAGGGATGTTAAGAAAAGCATACAGAGAAACACAGCCATACACCATCACCCACCACATCACAGACAGAAGTTATTTTTGTGACAATGTGTAGTCACTCTTATAAGGACTTAATTCTTGACAGTTGTCACTTAATGACTTTTCTGATTGCTGAGACAAAATACCCAACACTCAAAGTTAAAGAAAGAAAGGTTTAGTTAGCTCACAGTTTGTAGAGGTTTCAGCTGGCTCCAAAACAGAGTGGCATGGCAGGCATAGCACAGGAGAAACAGTGTATAGTGAGCAAAGGACAGCAAAGCAAGCAAGAGAAGATGCAGAGAAGCCTCTTTCTGTCCCTTATACTATATCCAGTCTACTTGGATTCGGGCAGTGCCAATCCAATCAGTGAACTGAACAGGTAATCCCAGCACTGCACCATGAATCAATCATATTCTCTAGATTCAGCCATCTCCAAAAAAATCTTATGACTGCACAAGGCTTTGGGGAAACATCTGGATGCAAGCCATAACAACAATTATTAATTAACCAACAATACCTTTTACAACATCAATACAAATCAATGTATAAAACGGGACTTTTTAAAATCAAAGAACATTACCTCTAAACTGACATATTATAAATATAATACAATTGTATTAATTATAAGAAAACTAATCTCAAGGAGCATAAAGGCCATTGACCATCAGAGTTTACATACCTTAGAACCGGACAGCCCCGAATCTCCATCATCTATGTCCCTCAAGAGTTCATCCAGCCTTTTCTTTTCTGAATCACTCATAAGCACTGGGCTTCTGGATTTCTTGGCTAACTAAGAATTTACAAATGCAAAAGATGAAGTATTCAATGCCATGTGTAGATCAAAAAAATTAAAATGGGATCTGAGGTTTCTACAATATATACATAATAGTTAAAATGTATCAAAAAATAAAAAAAAATAAAATGTATCAGATTAGGTGATTCAAATTTGCTAATTTTATTTTATGCAAATTTATTAGTATGTATGTTCATGATACATAATAATTCTATTAGTTTATAGAATTCCATAGTTACTTTGATTCTTCTAGGACAATACCTAGAAGAAGCATAGCTAGGCCAATTGAATTTTCATTTTTAGTATTTTTAGAAATCACTTCTTGGCTTCCATCATGTTGTAATAATCTATGACCCTGTCAATGATGTAGAAGATTGTTTTTCCCTCACATCCTTGCCAGCATTTGTTGTTTTTTAGTTCTTGATAATTGCCGTTCTCACTGGCAATATCTGTTGATTTGTATTGCTTTGTCAGTTTCCATCAGTGTTGTGCTGGCCTTCAACACAGAGGACTTATTCCTTGCTCCTTGCTCTGTTCCCCCAGAAATGGGAGGTGGGGGTCTTTCTCCCACTCACTGGGCTCTACTGTGCTAGTCTCCTCCTTCAGATCCCACTCTAGTCAATCCAATCAACAAGGGAGATGACCACCTCCTTTCTGTCACATGGTGGAATCTGAGCCATAGGCCGGGGGATTTTTGTACCTAGGCAAAGGCAGGTACTCACAATGGCTTCCCATCCACATCCTGCTTCAGTCTGTTTTAATGAGGCAAAGAGGAAAGTAAGGGAGACTAAGATGGCACCCAACCTGGTCCTACCCAAATCCTTGGCAAGAGAATGGGAATTCTCTCTATTCTCTGATCACTTAGCTGTAGTCAGAGCTCCCACCTGCGCTGGTGTTTCTCAGTCCTGAGCTGGATGCACTTGTGCAGAGTGCTGTCTTTCTTTAGAGAGCTGCTTGGGAGAAGACAATTCTCCTGCCCCGGTGAGCCACCACCTCTCTAGTGTCTGGATGTGATGTTTCAATAGATTCCTTTTTCTTTCTAATCGCCCATCTTTCTGGATGTCATCTGATTACTTTCACTTCCAGGCTGCAATTATACAATTATTTGTGTACCCTAATTTCCTTTCAAAGCTGCATGCCCATTGGTTTGGGAGGAATATGCCAAAAACATCCGTGAACTGCAGTTCCTTCTAGGCAGCCATCTCCCGGAGTCTCTCATGCCAATCGTTTGCAATGTATTCCAGGTTAAGTAAGGTACAGGCCATCTTAACCATCTCAATAAAATGTTTTATGAAAATAATAAAATTCCCAGCATTGGGAATGCTGAAGCAGGAGGACTGTGGGAGAATTTGTTGTTGTTGTTGTTGTTGGCTGGCTCAGGCTGCCTTAATGGCAGGCTAGATAAGGCTCGTGGAGCTGGGGTTTAAACCTCGGTCCCCTGTGACTGCCTGCGTTTGCCTGAGCAGTAGTTTAAACAACTGTCCCCTGAAGCAGGAAGATTGTAAATTCAAGCCCAGCATGTACAACTTACTGGGACTCACCCTCAAAATTAAAAAAAGAACAAATAAAAAGGGATATGAATATAGCCTAGTGGTTCTCAACCTTTCTAATGCCATGACCCCACAATACAGTTCATGTTGCAAGGACCTCAAACCAAAAAATAATTTCGGTGGCTACTTCAAAACTGTAATTTTGCTACAGTTATGATTTGGAATGTAAATACCTGATATGCATTATGTGTTCTCATTACTACAAATCAAACATAAATTAAACATAGTGATTAATCACAAAAACAATAACTAGTTATATGTTGAGAAATATTTATTACTAATTCCAATAAATAACATTTCACCATGGCCTTGCATGGGTTTCAAAAGCCATCAGAAATATGTATTTTCCGATAGCTTTAGGCGACCCCTGTGTTTTGGTCGTTCCATGCCTGCCAGGGTCACAACCCACAGGTTGAGAACCCCTGATAGAGCCCTTTGAAAGGCCCTGGGTTTAATCCCTTGTACTACAAAGCTAACAACAATCGTAAAACATGAACAGTTTTCAAGTATCTCTCTCCTAATACAGGAACCCTTGATTAGTCTGAGTCTGCCTGAAAGACAACTGAGCCAAGCTGTAGGATCTGGAGGATCAAGGATGAGCCCCTGAGGCAGGAAGCTAATCAAGAACATCAGCAGCTGCCAAGAGGCCCCATGGCTTCATGGGCTTCACCAGCCCATCCCCGCTGCTCCACCAGGAGCATTTTCCATTACATTTCTAAATACACCAGCTATACAATCATTCTCATTATTAAAAAAAAAAAAAAAAAAAAAAAAAAAAAAAAAAAAAAAAAAAAAAAAAAAAAAAAAAAAAGTTAGTAATAAACTACTTAAAATCTGAGAAACACTGTCCAAAGATATTACCTATCTAAATAAATGTGTTTCAAATTGTAAGAACCAGACTATTTCTGGGTGGCAAGATAAATACTAGTTGCAGCATTTTTAAGGGAACAAAAGAAAGGAGAGAAGGGGAAAGGAGAGGGAAGGGAATGAGAAGAAAAGGATGGAATGAGCTGGGAATGTATGCAGCACAGAGGCAGAGTGTTTCTCAATCATGCACAAGGTTCTTGGTTTGTTCCCCAGCACCACACCAAAAAAAAGTAGGATAGAAAGATTAGGATATAAAAGTGAATGTAAGTACTAGCTCATGAAACTTTGGTTTTTTTGTTTGTTTTAGGTTTTTTGTTTGTTTGTTTGTTTGTTTGTTTTAAGAATTTTTAATTTTTTTTCTTGTTTCAGAACCTTTATTTGTTTATTCACTCATTTTTATGGTCGGCTCAGCCTGCCCCGAGCGCAGGACTGGCTCAGCATGTGGTGCCGGGGATCGAACCGCGGTCCCTGAAGCCACCCAAGCTTTCCAGAGCAGGTGCTTTAGACCACTGAGCCATCCTGCCGGGCACAGGTTCATGAAACTTTGCTTGAAAGAAAACTAAAGTTCTATAGAGTGCTTAAGTGATATATGCATTATGAATAAAAAAAAGCTTAAAACTCCGAACACATTATTACTAATTTTACAACTCATTTAGCCCCACAGTGTGGCTCTTTATTTCTAAGTACCTACCTCAATGTTTCGCTTAACAAAATCCTGGTTGAGTTTACCCCTTAGCTCAACCTTTTCTGTCTTTGACAAAGGTTTCTTTTCTGTTTTGATTCTGATCAATGACTCATTCCTTTCCACATCATAGGTAAAATCTAATATTAAAAAAGTTCAAATTGTTTTTATAATTACAATTGTGGATTATCTTAAAAATTCACTTTGAATATATATTAAAAAGCATAAGAACACAAATATAGAGCTAACTTCTAAATTCCAGATCCTGATACATTATACTTTTTTTCCTCCTAAGTGTAAGTGTGCTATTATAATGTCTAATGAGGCTGTCCTTTTTTTTCCCCTCTGATGATCATTTTATTCTTTTTCAAATCAAGATGATATGTAATTAACAATGGCTTTTATATTGCATATTGTTATGTGAAGTTGTCCTTAAACTTCTTGTGCTAGTTTCATATATCAAACTGCTTGCTGTTGGTTCCTTGAGAATGACAGGAAACATAAACAGAACTTTGTCAGTAATGTAAAAAAGAAATCTCTCATGAAGATCTTTAAAATATTTTATCTTTATATGAAAACAAAAGGTCCCCCAAAGATTAGAGTGGATTCCTACTATTTTATTAGTTTGCCATCTTTATATCTTTGTCAACAATAAGATTTTTGTCCAACACTGGACATAAGTGGCCTGGCTGTCTGCATCTCAACTAGACAAATCTCTAGAGCCCTGAGTTTATCACTTCCCTCAGCCTTGAATAGCCTAAGACATTCAGAACCTAAGTGCTCAAAACAAAGGTAAAAAGAGTACTTGTAGACTTTTGTTCCTTTTATTAAATACCCTTTCGCTGTGTCATTTTAAAACAAGAACATGAGGATCCCTCATTAAAGTTCTAAAATATGCAGTCCCCCTAAATGATAAATGGTGCTTACTCTACAAAATATTAAAAAAAATAAAAAATAAAAAAAAGGCTACATTATACATAAAGGGAGGAAAAAAACATAACTGGGGCCAGCCAAATAGCTCAGTGGATTAAAGTACCTGCAAGGAGGCACAGGGATCAAGGGTTCAATCCTCATGCCTGCCCTGCACTGAGATAGCAATTGAGACTGGGTGTGGTAGTACGTGCCTGTAATCCCAGCTCTTGGGAAGCTGTAAACAGGCAGATCACTATGAGTCCAATCTTGAAGTGAGACCGTGAACACCCTGTAGACCCTTCCCTAAATAATACAGAAAAAAAAATTCATAACTGGTTTACTTTAAATTTATCTTTTATTTGCTAGAGAAGTTACCTCCATTTAAAAACAGATTAAGGAAATTTACCACCTGATTTATTTATGGATAACTATCAAAGATTCAGAACAAAACCTTTAACTGTGTATGTATCTGCTTCCTCTTAGTCCAAAAGTATATTCTTTCCTTTTTTTTTTTTTTCTTTCTTTCTTTTTTCTATGCAACATCAATAGGGAGGTGGGTCATGCCCACACACTGCACTCTATAGAATGATTGTGAGGATAATACGCAATATGTCAACTTTCAAAGAAAAGAAGGGGGGAAAAAAAAAGTAATGTGGATTTAGAAAGGTTAATGTTTAATTGTTTGATCAATCTTATATACCTATATGTATTAATCTAAACTGATCTGATGATGAAAATATGTAATATAACCATTGTTAAATTTAAACAATAAAAAAATTGAAAAAAAAAAAGATTCAGAACAGATTTTTATTTTGTCTTGTTTTTGTTTTGTTTTGTTTTTTGACATAGGGACTTGCTACATAGTCTAAGTTGGCCTTGAATTCACTACAGGGCTCAGGCTGGCCTCACAGCAATCCTCTTGCCTTACCATCTCAAGTACTATGATTACAGGCATGTGCTACCATACCTGGCTTTAATACAGATTTAAATTTTCATGGAAATATCTAGAAAGAAATAAAAAGATCCATGGATTTAAATTCTTTAAGATACGTTTCTAGGCAAAGCTCCTGTCTCATAATTAGGATTTTATCTATTAAGCACATAACTACTACCAATACAAACTACCAATATGTAAAGTATAAATTGAGATATTAAAATGTATCACTTTTTCAACCATTTAAGTTGCCTATAGTCTGTTAAGTTGAAATCTGAGTGTATTCAGTTGAAGTTTCATGTACACTTAAAAATATATCACTAAAATAACTCTCTTGCAGTTATTTCTGTATTTGTAATAGAATTTTTAAGACATACTTTTAATAAATTATACAGAAACAACATTGGCTTATCCTGTCAAAACTCTCTCACTAGAAGTGTCCCCTTCTCTTGTCCTGTCTGAGAGGGATACCATAGGAGTCCCCATGTTCTCACAGTGACATCAGCTCTTACTAGATTAGAAAAGTTAGTTGGACAAGGGGTCAGCACCTAATCCAAGCTGAGTTACTCTGCTGCAGGATTCTGGAACTAGAGCTTCTTCTCAGTGACTACCCATAGGACATACTCTTGGGAACCAAAGCAATGTGTGTACCATCAAGATCTTGCCCATCACTTTGTGTCTTAAACCCAGTTTCCATTAGCTAAAGATTTATTTTCTCTTTAACTCTCACACAAAATTTCATCCATCCAAATAAAGAGAATGGTACAGTGAGTTCTCATCTTCAGTGAGCATCAACTCATGACCAGTTGTGCACCCTCTTGAACCCCACTTCTTTTACTAATTTCTACATGCAATTACATCAAATCATGACATCTATAAATATTTCTATATACAATGAGCATTCTAATATTAGAATTATGCAATCACACAAATTAAAACTTACCTTGACTGACATTCTGCATACTATTTTCATAATGTTCTGGAGGGACTTGAGTATGAAACACTGAAAAAAAGGTGTCTTCATCCTCAGAATGAGAAGGATCTGATTTTGTTAAAAAAAAAAAAAAAAAATCACTTGTTTAATACATCTATGCTGTTGTTTTCTTAGAAGAGATAAGATCTAATATTCTCTGTAATACTGACATTCATCAGTATTCTTTTTTTTTTTTTAAAGAATTTTTTTTTTCTTGTTTCAGAACCTTTATTTGTTTATTCACTCATTTTTATGGCCGGCTCAGCCCGCCCCAAAGGCAGGACTGGCGCAACATGTGGTGCTGGGGATCGAACCACAGTCCCTGAAGCCGCCCACGCTTTCCCAAGCAGGTGCTTTAGACCACTGAGCCATATACAAAAAATTTTTTAAAACAATGTCAGTGTCATTTCTAGTACACGATAAGAATCTTCATATATATGCGCCACTGCAACAAACTACAGAAGTCAAGAAAGTCAGACAGTATTTCCCTAGAACTTAATCACAGAAAAAGAACTTATGAGAATGTTCTAAAAACATTGCATTAACTCTCCAGAGATAATATGCTCAAACCTTAATGTTAATAATACAGAGAATATGCAAATCAAGTAGCTATAATTGTGGGTTTTCTTCTTTCTTCACAAAGTGAAGACTTCAAGTCTTAGTTAATCACTAAGAAAAAAGAATATGAAGTCAGGCCTAGTGCTGTGTGCATGTCATCCCAGCATTCAGAGAGGCTGAGATTGAGGAACTATAAATTTGAGTAGTTCTAAGTCACTATGAGTGACTTAGTAAAAATTTGCCACAAAATTAGAAATTTTAAAAAGACTAGCTCAGTGAGAATGCCCTGGATTCATTCAATCTTTAGTGCTGGGTGAAAAAACCCAATCACAACAATGATATAAAAAAATGTTTGAAAGACAAATTTTGGAACACTCTTAATAGTTAGTTTCCTGCTCTTTCTGGAAAACACCAAATGGCGGATGACGCCGGTGCAGCGGGAGGGGCTAGAGGCCCCGGGGGCCCAGGCATGGGAGGCCACGGCGGCTTCCGCGGAGGCTTCCGGCAGTGGCCTTCGAGGCCACAGCCGGGCCGAGGCCGCAGGGCTCGCAGCGGTAAGGCCAAAGACAAAGAGTGGATTCCTGTCACCAAGCTGGGCCGGCTGGTCAAAGACATGAAGATCAAGTCCCTGATGGAAATTTATCTTTTTTCCTTACCTGTCTTTAAAACAGTTTACTCTCTTAAACCCTCCAGCCTGGGAAGGCTGGGGTCTGATCAACTCTGAGGATGTCTAAACTCATTGTTCCTATTTCCTGAGAGAAAAAAAATACTAGGCTTTTTCACACGTGGTCATCTATTCAGCAGCCATGTGCTCCCTCACCCCAACTCTGCAGGTACTTCTGCTCTGGTGCAAACTTTTTGCTGTTGATTTCCACTGTCAACCTAAATAAAATGTGCTCATCCCGTAGCAGGGCAGGAATCAAAGAGAAAGGACATGGTGAAGAGAACATATGAGAACAAACCCTTCCTGCTCATAGCCATGGGGAAAGACCTCAACCAGGCCCCACCTCCTAACACACTTTCAACTACTGAAGTCATCAGTGCATAAGCCCACTGATGAGTATTGGAACTCACAATCCAATTACCTCCCATAGACTTCACTTTTAACATGTGATATCTTTGGGGATATTCTAGATCTAAAACATCATAGTACATATCTCTTTTTTTTTTTTTTTTTTTTTTTTGTGGTACCAGGGTTCGAACTCACGACCTTGCACTTGCCCAGCAGGCACTTGTGCCTCGGAGCTATCTCCCCAGCCCCCATAGTACATATCTAATAAAAGACATGCCCAAAATATATAAAGAGCTCCTAAAAGTCAAATGTAAAAGAACCACCCAATACAAAAAAAAATCGGTAATATTTCAAAAGGAAATATGTGTTATATTTAGATGCCCCACAAGAGATTCATGATCTCCAAAGTGGGGCTTTTGCAAGATGGTTGAATTATAGAGGCTGATAGCTGGCATGCTATTAGTAGGCAGGTTCTGGTTAGAAAAGGTAGATTACTGGCATGGGCCCTGGAATAAATGGTTTATCTATCTCGCTGGCTCCCTTGATCTCTTCTCTCTCTCTCTCTCTCTCTCTCTCTCTCTCTCTCTCTCTCTCTCTCTCTCTCTCTGCTTCCTGTCTGCAAATAAGAAGACAAATAAAATATACTTGTCATTAGTCATCGAAAACTATACATTAAAACAACAATGACATACTACTATATACCTATTGGACTGGCTAAAACTCGAAACTTTTATACCAAAGATAGACTAACAGGAACTTTCATTCACTGCCTATCAGAACCTAAAACGGTACAGACAACTTGGAAGGCAATAAGGCAGTTTCCTACAAAGCTAAACAGTCTTATGTGATCTAGCATTTGTGTTTCTATTTACCCAAATAAGTTAAAAACTTATGTCTACACATAAACCTACTCAGAAATGTTTGTAGCAAATTTACTCACAAATGTAAAGATGGGCAGACATCTTTTAACAGATAAAGGAATAAACAAACTGAATATATCCCTAAAAAGAACTATTGTTCAGTGAACAAAAAAAGAAATTAGTAATAAAGCTGAAAATATGTATGAATGAGCTGGGAAGTCATGCACACCCACGTTTCTAGCTACTATAGAGGCTGAGGTAGGAGGATCCCATTTAAGGACACTTACCTGCAACCTGATGAAACCTGTCCAAAATTCCAAAAGGGCCAGGCATGTGACTTCATATGTGAGCACTTGCCTAATATACTTAAGTCCTGCATTAAATTCCCCATAAGTTATTCTTGCTAAGTGAAGGAACTAAGTCTGAAAAAGGGTTAGTGTTGCACAATTCCAACTGTAACCTTCTTGAAAAGTTAAAAGTATATAAACAATAAAAATCAGTAGTGGCTAGGAGTTTGGGGATTTTCAGAGGGTATCTTTAGAGTGGTGAATACTATGCTGTAGGCTAAATACATGGTTTGGTTTGGTTTGGTTTTGTCCTTTTGTCTTTTTGAAACAGGATCTGACAATATAGTTCAGGCTGGCCTTAAACTCACTTTGTAGCCAAGGCTGGTCTCAAACTAAAGCAATTCCCCTGCCTCAGTCTCCCAAGTGCTGTGATGACAGGTGTGCATCACCATGCCTGGTTGGATACACGATTTTTTAAAATTTACAGGGCTTTACAGAATATAATGACATTTAATATGTGCAAATTTTCAGAAAATCATTTAGTAGATTAAGGAATCCAGGACAAAATGCAAAAGGTGACAAAGCAATAACTGCATAACAAATGTACTAAACAACTTCACTACAGGAAATGAAAGGAAAAGGTACCATTTTCAATAACTACAAACAGTAGGGCTAGAAAAATGAAAGGCAGCAGAAACTGCACATGAGCACCATATTCTGGTTGATTTAGCGGTTTCCTATAGGGATAGGTTAACAATTTTGATATTGCACATGTAGAATGGAAGCTAACAATTAAGTAAATATGTAGCAGGTGGTGGAAACCAAGATTCTCACTGTTGCAGTAGAATGGTACAGACAAGCAAGGGAGAAAAGCTAGAATGATCCATGTGGTAATGAGAAAAGCCAGAGGCATCCCTATGAACCTGAGCTTAGCTTAATATACATGAGGTAACCAAAATATATGGTGAACATTTAAATTTTTAAAGCTTACAGTGAAAGATACATTGCCACTCAAACACACTTATCCCACTGTCCTTGTCACTTTCTGAAGCACTTCTAGAAGTTCTCTTTTGTATCTTTACATAGTATGATAAAAAAAAAAAAAAAAAAAAACATGCTGCTGCCAAGTTCATCCAGTGGAAAGGCAGCTTTGCCAAAATATTACAAGTTGTCTTCATCAACCTTATTTACCAGAAATCAGACTGCACAGGAAACACTTCAAAGAATCAACAACTAGGACCTCCTCTTATTAAGAAGTTTCTGCACATCAAAAGAAATCATCAATAGAGTGAAAAGGCAATCCACAAATTTGGAGAAAATATTAATCAATAATCACTCAGACAAAGGTCTTCTATCTAGAATATATAAACAACTAAAAAAATTAGGCCCTTGGGGCCAGCGGGATGGCTCAGTGGTCTAAAGCGCCTTCTTGGGAAAGCTTGGGTAGCTTCAGGGACCACGGTTCGATCCCCGGCACCACATGCTGCGCCAGCCCTGCCCTCGGGGCGGGCTGAGCCGGCCATAAAAATGAGTGAATAAACAAATAAAGGTTCTGAAACAAGAAAAAAAATAAATAAATAAGTAAAATAAAATAATTTTTAAAAAAAGAAGTGATTTAAAAAAAAAAAATTAGGCCCTCAAAATTCAAAGACCTAATTCAAAAACGGGCATCCAAGATTAATACACACTTCTTAAAAGAAAGAAAAGCAAGAGGCAAATAAATACCTGAAAAAATGCTCCACCTTACTGGCCATTTGAAAAATGCAAGTTAAATATATACTGTTGTATGTTGCCCTATATCTTTCTTTGTTTCTGATTTTTGTTTTTGCTTTACTTTTACTTTTCAAAATAAAATTGAATTTTTAAAAAATTAAATAATGTAACAGAAAATAAAAATGAAAGAGTTCCCAACAGTCAAACATGGAAACATTAGAAGCAAAACAAATAAAGTAGTATTGAATTCTAATCCGAAGTATAAAATAAATTTCCACAAGTCTATACTGATACAAATAAACGACTTAATAGAATGGAGGTAAATGGACAAATCTCCCATGTAGAATAAGTCAAAATCCTCATGTAAATTCTGCCCCTGAGGAGGAGAGATCTAACTCCATGCTCATTAAGAGGGAACCTCATATTTTTCCTTCTAAAAAGTCTCCTGTGGAAAAGAGGAAAAAGGAAAGTAATGCTACAGTGGAAAAACCTAACAGGCACTTCCTCAGCCTGGTGGCTGAACTGAACACCAGCAGGGGGGTTGTGTTAATAGCACTATGTAATATAATACAGTACGGATGGCCCTTGAACTCTGCGGGCTTCCTCCCAAAACATACCTCAGTCTTATAGGAGAAAGCTGTGAGACCAATCCCAGTTGCTGCACATGCTACAAAATGCTTGACCAATACTTCTCAAAACTGTCAAGGTCACTGAAAAGAAGGGGAGTCTGATACAGTGTTAAGAGCAAGAGTAGACTAAGGAAACCTGAAAATTAAGTGTAATATGGGGTTACAGAATGGAAAAATACCATTAGATAAAAATTAAAGAAATATGAATAAAGTTGGGTTTTAGTGAATGACATCAATACTGGCTCACTAGTTGGAAAACACACCATAGTAATATAAGATGTTCCTACCAGGGGAAACTAGAAGTAGATATATGGAAAATCTCTATACTATCTTCATAAATTTTCTGTAAGTGTAAATGTGTGCTACAATTAAAAGTTAACTTTAGAAAAAAAAAACTTCTAAATGTTTTGAGTAAGGGGAAATGTGAACAAAATAAGAAATAAAATGGATTTACAAACAACAAGGACAATCACTACTAAAATATTATATGAAGGGCAGGCAAAATCACTCAGCAGACTAAGCACCTGCTTTGGCAAGTCCAGGGACCAGGGTTCAATCCCTAGTCCCACAGGCCACACCGGCCCCACCCCCAAGACACCCTGAGCCAAACCAGCATAGAGACGCACACTTGCAATCCCAGCACTGGGGAGGGTAAAAACAAGAGAATCACTATGAGTCCAAGCTGTGTCGTGAGACTCTGTACCAAATACATAAATTAAAAAAAAAAAAAAAAAAAAAAAAAAAAAAAAAAAAAAAAAACTACCATATGAGATTTTTATATTCACAAATTTTTAAATCTTCATTTAAAAAATACTTCAGAGTTTCAGTGAAATGGATGCATTATCAAAAGCAACTCCAGAAGAGCCAGTCACCTGAAATAGAATAGTAAACTTGGAGGATGTAGAGAAGAGGTTCAGAGACTTGCTTCCAAGTGATTATTTGAACCAGATGGCTTTTCCAGTGAAATCTTTCAAATTCTTAAAGAACAGATAATCTTCACATTACACAAGCTATTTCAAATCATAGAAACAATGAGTAGCCAACCCCAATTCATTTTATGTGGTTAGCAGGGCTGACAGAGCAGACATAGGTGCACACACAGCCTCCCCCTCCAACTCCAACACCATAAATGTGGATTCACCTACACACTCGTGCACACACAGGCACACACTCGATCTCATTTTACAGATACAAAATTTTTGAAAAGATTCAGTCATTCAAATTTGGTTCTAAATTAAAAGAATAGTCCTCCAAGAATAAAAAACAGATTTAGTATTTAAAACTTCTCATTTTACAACATTAAATGCTTTTGAAAAAAGAAAAAAAACCCTATCACAATTTAAATTAATATTGAAATGCACTCAATAAACTTTAAAACTTAGTCTACAGCTCTCAAAATATGAATAATTATTTAAAAAGACATAAAAATAAATTATTTTCTGATGTTATGATAAAAAATAAGACCCAAGGCAAAAAATTAAAGATAATCAGAAGGAATAAAATAATTGTTAAGTGTCCAAATAAAAAGCAAATTATAAATATGCAAAGAAGTTACTAGCTTTTCTCTATTTCAATAATAAACCATTGGGTTGGGAAGATGGCTCAGCAGTCTAAACACCTGCCTGGCAAGCACATGGACCCAGGTTCAATTCCCAGTCCCACATGCCACACTGGCCCCACAACACCAGGCATACCATGGTGGCCACCGAAATCAGGCATGGTGGCACATGCCTATAATCCCAGCTCTGAGGAGGCTGAGACAGGTGGATCACTATGAGTCCAAGCTTCATAGCAAGACCCTATACCAAATAAATAAAAAGATTTTTAAGGATAATAATAAACTATTTAAAATATAATTTTGTAATTATAAAGGTAATAACAGTAAAAAGATACAGAAGAGCTATGGACAGATACATATAACCTGCCTAAATTTCTTGACAGAGGAAAGATTATATATAAGAAACATACCAAATTTCTGTTCATATTGTCTAGCAACCACAGGAATAATACTAAAGGCTCTATTTTTGGGGGGGGTGGGCAGTTTCTATGTGCTTTACAAGGAACACACTGCCATATTATAAGAACACACAGATAACCAAAACTAAGGTTCATGTAATAATCTAAAGCCAGGTGTGGTGGTATACATCTACATCTCAACATTTCAGGAAGAAGGTGGGGAAAAGTCACCAGTTTGAACCCAGGCTGTGTGACTTAGTGACTGAGCAAGGCTATCTCTAACTAAAAAATTAAAAAGTCTGAGATATAGCTTAGTAAAAAGCCCTAAGTTCAATTCATAGTACCACAGACACAAAAGCAGGGGAGGTACTAAGAGATCCAGCCAATGGCCAGCAAGGAACTGAAGCCTATTCACAACCACCTAAGTGAGCTAGAAGCAGCAACTCTAGTGCAGTCTCATGAGGAACACAGGAGTCAGCTAAGCTCCTCCCAGCTAGAGGAACTGGGAACATATAAATGTGTGTTGTTTAAAAATGCCATGCTTGGGGCCTGGCAGGATGGCTCAGTGGTCTAAAGCGCCTGCAAGTGCCTGCAGGTGGCTGCAGGGACCGCAGTTCGATCCCCGGGACCACATGCTGCACCAGCCCTGCCCTCAGGGCAGGCTGAGCCGGCCATAAAAATAAATAAATAAACAAACAAACAAAAGTTCTGAAACAAGAAAAAATAAAAATAAAAAAATAAAAAATAAAAATAAAAATGCCATGCTTTGGGGACTGATTTGTTACACGGTGAGAGATAACTAACACAGTAATGGTGTAGGAAAGTAACAGTACCAGGAAGACAAATAGCCCAAGACTGAAGACCAGAATCAAGCCATTGATAATGAAAAAGAAAAGAGGTCAGATACAGAAATGGGAAAAAGACTTCAGTTGAGGAACTGCTACTTAGGAAAGAAATGTAGAATAATGATGAGGAAGAAACTAAAAATAGTTCTGGAGTTTCTCATTTAGAAGACTGTGATAAAATATACAAATGAAGACAATGATTCCAAAAACGGAGAGGAAGGATGAACAAAAACAAGAGAAAAGCAGTAGTAGTAGTAGTAGTAGTAGTAGTAGTAGTAGTAGTAAAAATCTTACTGCGCCATGAATGGTACTGTGATGTTAAGTAGGGAAAGAGTTACAAGTGCAGTTAGAATCTAGGAGACTGTTTCTGTAGTGTGATCAAAGACACAGACCACTAAAGAGCAGAGACAAAAATGGAAGTTGGCCAGGTAACCCTAGTAGCCATGGAACATTCTTTCAAGAACTCTGATCTTTAAGGAAAGGAAGGAAATTAATTAGAAGCTGTGTGTTTGGTTGCTCACTGGTTAGCTGCATGGCTCCTTGATTCTGTTTTAGGACTAAGAGATCTAAACATGTTAAATCGAGCAAGCTATAGAAGAGAGAGATTGAAGCTCTAGTTGTGGGGCGGGGTGCAGGGAGGCAGAGAGGCAGGCACTTTAAGGCAGCTTAGAGAACTTTCTCTCCACCTAAAGTGAGAGCAGAGGGGGAAGAATGGAGACTAGAGAAGCACAGTCAGAGTGAAGTTTAGAAACAAAAAGAAAGTAGAAGGGATTTTCACCCATGAGATTTGTTTTCTCAAGAAAGACCACCAGAATAAGGTACTGTATAGCAGAGGAGAAGCTATGAACACAGAAACATTGGAAGACCTGCTTTGGGGAAGACAAGAGACTACTAAGCAATACTGAGTGCTCAACAGTGGTTAAAACCAAAACTCTTTAGCTTTGACAATTGGCATAAGTATCCCATTTTTCTCTCTCAATCCTCAGCAAAGCATAGTTACTTCTCTCAAATGTTGTCTCAGTTACTCATAGTTAGTGGAGGTTTCAGTCCATACTCAGCTGGCTCCAAGGCAGAGCTGCACAAGGCAGAGGACAACAGCTCCCCGTGGCAGAAAACATCAAAGAGCAAAGACAAAAGGGAGGAGTAGCGGCAGCAGCAGCAGCAGTGGCAAAGGCAAGCCCTCCCCCTTCTTTCTATTGCCCTCAGGCTATCTGCCCCATGGTGGATGTACCATTCACACTCATAATCCCAGAATCCTAGACCCATAATTCTAGTTGGGAATCATGAATTGATCAAAAATTCTAGACACTCCAGTGACTACATAAGACTTTGGAGAGACAACTAGACAAAAAACATCACAAATGTGTTTCGGTTTTGTTGTTGTTGTTTGTTTGTTTTTTGTGGGGTTTTTTGGTTTTTTTTGTTTTTGTTTTGTTTTGTTTTGTTTTGTTCTTTGGTCTTTTTGAGACAGGGTCTCATTACACAGGTTCAGGCTGGCCTTGAGCTCACTTTTGTAGCCAAGGCTGATCTCAAACTTACACTGATCCTCCTGCCTTAGCCTCCCAAGTGCTGAGATTACAAGCATGTGCCACCACACCCGGCAAAACATAACAAATGTTAAAATTGAATATCTAAAGAAAATCTATGTTTAACCTAAACATTCAAGAGCAGAAGTTTCATATATCTGAATTTCACAAAAGGAACATAAATGGATATAGTGGTGCCTTGGTTCATGCAAACTTGCCTGCAAACAATTTGGCTCACAAACAGAAGTCTTCAGCAAAATTTTGTTTTTGTTCATAAACTTTGCCTTGTTTGACAAACATAGCCATAGGCATCTTTTCCAAACAAATACAAGCATGGCCATTTTTTTTTTGTTTGTTTTTTGTTTTTTTTTTGGGGCAGGACCAGTGTTTAAACTCATGACCTTGTACTTGCCAAGCAGGCACTTGTGCCACAGAGCTATCTCCAGCCCCGCTATATTTTTCAATATTATAGAATAAATTACACTCAAGAATCATGTTATTTGCAAAGTTGGAAAAGCCAGATTCCTTGATATGTTAACAGTCTATGCTTGCATACATTGATAAGTTTGGAGCAGAAAATGCAAGAAAGGAATATAATAAAGGTAAAAAGAATAATCCCTACAAACATGCTGAAAATAAATACCACATGCTAGATGTATCTGCCTCAGAGAATGTTGAATTTTATCTCTAGTCATTATCTAAATGCTGGAAACTAGAGAAAAACTCCTGGTGGTATTTTATTTTACATTTCTTTAGAAATACCTAAAAATGGCCCCTATATAATGGGATGGAACAAAATTTTCAATATTTCAGAGATCTCTAGCAAGTGCTACATTGCCTACATCAGAATCTCAGTAATTAACTGGGCACGATGGCACACGACTATCGTTCCAACACTCTGGGAGGCTGAGACAGGATTGAGAGTTCAAATGAAACCTATACAACTTAGTGAGAAACCAGTCTCAAAATAAAAATTATAGAAGACTGGAATGTAGATCAGTGTGAAGGCTCTGAGTTCAAGTTCCAGTATGAAAAAGAATAAAAAACAAAATCCTCAGTAATGAAGATGGAGGTTATTATATATGAATGATAATGTAGATTTCATCTTTGTTTGTAGTCAAGGCCTCATTTGTGTTAGCCCTTGTAAATAAAAATAAATACACAACACAACAACAATTAAACTGTGTTTGTAATACTAGATGGGGCCTGGGACAAATTTTGTGTTTGAGCGTCTGAAAACCAAGCTGAAAATTGCTACCCAGCCACCAACTCAAGCCCAAGTTCTTCATATTAACTTAAATAAAAGGTTAAATAAGGACCAGGGAGATACATCACTCAATGGCACAATGTCTGCCTGATAAGTATGAGGCTTACACACCAAAATAATTGATTAATTAAAATAAATTTAAAAATAAATAAATAAAAGGTTAAGGAAAAATGACCAGAGTAGACAAAAATGTTTTTCCTAAGGATTTCTTCCTTTGAAGGGGGGACATGAAAAGAAAAAGCCGCAAGTAGACATTAGCCTGTCTGTAGGTAAGCAATAGCTTCTATGCTGAGCTTTTGCCCTCACTACTATAACTAGATGCTGCCACCTACTGGACAATTTACAAGCGCTTTTATATATTGCTGTTTTCCTAACTATGAACATTTTACTCAAAAGTTTATAGCTGTAAGTTTAATGAAAATAGATTTTTCTAGGACCAGGCATTTCGCCCTGACATATGTATCTGGCTGACACCCACACAGCTCCCAGTTGTCTCTCTGGGGTCACATGACGGCTGGAGACTGCTAAGGTGGCACAGCACCTACATGGCAAGCACAAATCCTAACTTTGATTTCTGGTACAAAAACAAAACAACAACAACAAAAACCATAGATTTTTAATTTTTAAATTTTAATTAAGGCTAGTAGGCAAAGCTCAATGTGTTATCAGGAAATTCATCTCAAATAGAATAGATATAAGCACTTTATAGTTTGTAGCTACGTTGGAATAGGAATGATGAGAGTTTTAAAAAATCGGCGCTTGAGCTGGGCGTGGTGGCGCACACCTGTAATCCTAGCACTCGGGAGGCTGAGGCAGGAGGATTGGTGCGAGTTCGAGACCAGCCTGGGCTACAAAAGTGAGCTCAGGACCAGCCTCAACTGCATAGCGAGACCCTGTCTTAAAAAGACAAAAAAAAAAAAAAATCGGCGCTTGGTGATCCACCTGGACTCATGTGTTTTCACTCTTTTCTTTCAGGCCTACAGTGGCAATATTCTGCTACAAACACTGTTCGTAGACTAGTAATCCTAAAAGTTTCCTCTTTTAGAATAAGGCAATAATTACGCAAAGTGTTCTTTAAAATGTAATTAGGTTGTAAATGTATGAATGCTGTTTTTCATATTTTAAGATGCTTAAATAATCACATACATGTTAATACATTTTCAGTGTTGTTGAATAAAGGCTTACAATGTAAAGAGCCAGCAGAAAAGTTAATTCCTTAATGAATTTTCATTCATTCCTTAAGGAATTCACTTTTCTGCAATAAAACAATCGTTAGAAAAAATATTCTAGGGCCTAGCTTGAAGCAGCAACCCTGAAGTCTTCAGCCAGTGTAAGTTCCACACATCGCCAAGCATGAGGAACATTTTTGCAAACCTCTTCAAGGGCCTTTTTGGCAAAAAAAGAAATGCGCATTCTCATGGTGGGCTTGGATGCTTCCAAAAAAATGATTCTTTATAAACTGAAGCTTAGTGAAATTGTGACCACCATTCCTACCGTAGGTTTCAATGTGGAAACTGTTGAATACAAGATCATCAGCTTCACCATGTGGGATGTGGGTGGTCAGGACAAGATTCGGCCATTGTGGGGCCACTACTTCCAGAACACCCAAGGCTCGATCTTTGTGGTAGATAGCTCATGAGATGTTGGCTGAGGACAAACTCAGGGATGCCATCTTCCTTGTGTCTGCCAACAAGCAGGACCTCCCCAACACCATGAACACAGCTAAAATCAGACAGGCTGGGGCAGCACTCTGTACACCACAGGAACTGATACATTCAGGCCACCTGTGCCACCAACAGGGATGGGCTCTGTAGAGGATTGGATTGGCTCTCCAATCAGCTCCAGAACCAGAAGTGAACCAGAACCCCCTTCCCTCACTTCCTCCTTCTCCACCCTCCACTTTCCTCTCATGTGGCAAATGTTGCAACTCCGTGGTCATGAGTACCAAAGGTGTCTGTCTCCATGGGTTGGTCACAGTGTGCACACATCGTGCTGTACATGTGGCAAATGTTGCAACTCTGTGGTCATGAGTACCAAAGGTGTCTGTCTCCCTGGGTTCGTCACAGTGTGCACACATCATGCTGTACATGTGCAGATGCAGCCTGCAGCCAGGTTTTTATTTAATGTAAATGGTTTCTGTTTCCACTGAGGCAATTTCTGGTACCCCTATGCAACATAGCTCAGCTTTTTTGATGTAAAGATTTAATCAACTCAGCCGGGCGTGGTGGCGCACACCTGTAATCCCAGCACTCGGGAGGCTGAGGCAGGAGGATCGGTGAGAGTTCGAGACCAGCCTGGGCTACAAAACTGAGCTCAAGGCCAGCCTGAACTGTACAGCGAGACCCTGTCTCAAAAAGACCAAAAAAAAAAAAAAAAAAAAAAAATTTAATCAACTCAATCAACTCACTGTTAGTACTGAGAAGGGATTTGGGTGCATGGGCCACTGGCCTCCAGGAGCCACTGAACTGTAGATTGGTGTCAGGACCCACTTGGTGGTTGGTGTATGCCCAAACTCAGTGCATTTTTAAAAATAGTTAAAAATTACAAAGTGAGGAGAACACTTGAACACATACATAGAAGGGAGACTATTCCTAGTGTAGTTCAGCCTGATCATCAGATCAGCTGTTCCTCTGGGAATTCCAGAGATGTGACAAACAAATGCCATCCACTGCACGGTCACAGTTGAGACCCTGTGGCCCACCTGTCTTCGGGTCACCTACACTCCATAGCATTGTGCTTGTGCTCATGCTCACACAGTCACCTCAGGGTAGTAGGAAGGGCTATGAGGGGTATGGGACCCACCTTCTCAACGTGCACCTGGAATGGCAGCCCATTCCCAAAACCCACTTGGGACTTGCATTGGTCAAAGTCTGGGTCTCGCCAGCAATAGCGTGTACATGCTGGGCTGGTTGGTGCACTCCAGACCACAGTCTCGGAGCACCTCCATGTGTGAAGTAGCTTCCTCCCTCAGCCTGCAAGGGTCCAATTTGCCATCAGAAAAGATGACCTCTACGTTTTTCTTTTGTATTTTGATAAACACTAAAGAATCTGGAGCTGTTAAATTTGGGAAATTTCACAACTAGTTTATTTGGTGTTGTGGAACCTCTTACTGCTTTCAATACACAATTAGTAATCAATTGTTCTGTATTCTTGTTTTCAGTTTTCATTTCAACAAGCATTGTAAATTGTAGCTATTAGAATAAAGTCTCTTAACTATTTCAAAAAAAAAAAAAAAAAGAAAAGAAAAGAAATAATACTCTAGGGCTGGCAAGATAACTCAGGGGACTAAGCACCTGCTTAAGCAAGCACAAGGGCCAGGGTTCAATCCCTGGTACTGCATTAAAATTTTAACATGATAATGTTTAAAGCAATGATTTTCTCTCAACACAGCTCCCAATCTTACTTTAGCTACAGCTCTTGGCTCACTAGATCTACCTGAGGTCCATGAGGGAACAATGGTACTAATCTGACATTGCTAGAAATGTTTACAACAGTCATGTGCTCCTAGAG
The DNA here is from genome assembly GCA_004027025.1 of Myocastor coypus. Taxonomy (NCBI): domain Eukaryota; kingdom Metazoa; phylum Chordata; class Mammalia; order Rodentia; family Myocastoridae; genus Myocastor; species Myocastor coypus. The sequence goes on from PVJA010006312.1 coordinate 24,208, forward strand.
AGACAATATGAGTATCAGCCAGATACCTACGTCACAAGCTTTAAAACCTAGATATATTGCATAGTTTTGAACTGAAAACAAGTATTGATAAGATAGATTACCCATATACTACTTCTATATCAAAGTAGAAGCAGAAAGTAAATAATGTATTATTTTAATATAGGTTACCTAATATTGATTGGTGTTTCATTTAGGACAACATAAATGGCAAGTTAAATTTCAATAGGATCACTCTAGTTATGGATCTACCCAGTGAAAACCTAAGAAGTTTCATTTTTTAAATTCCTTAATTATAAAAGAGGAACTCAAATACTTACCTTCTTCAACAGGAATATTTGATGCACTCCAAACCCAAGTCTCCCAAACCCTAGCACAGAGATGACAAACCTATGGTATACACGCCGCAGCAGGCTATTTGTATCATTAGAAGACCTGAAAGACTCACCAAAACTGCCCTAGCAATTTCTGAGTGCTCAAAGCTGCATCCAGAAAGCAAAACTCTGAAGTCGTATTATTCATACCAAACTTCCTTGCTAAACTGTTTTGGCAAGATGAACCAAGTTCTTAGGATTCCAAATTGTTAGACATCACTGTATAAAGAACAAAAAGATCCCAGTGTTGCCTATGTCCAGCTTTGAGTAGAGCTGGATGCCTGCCTATGGGATGCAGGTTTAAAGGATTTCAGACTATCCTGCCCAAAACACCAAGTGCTGCTAGTCCCTAGAATGTCCACAAGTATAAGTAAGTTAAAGGCTACACAGCTACATATATTTCTGTTTAAAAAGAAAAATCTCACAGATGTATATACACCTGAGAGCAAGTAGAAGCCTATGTGAAGAATCCAATGGATGGTCTCCAAAACCAGGACTGTGAGAGAAGAAAACATACAGCAAATTAGTAACTGAGTTTTATGAAAGGATGACACAGGCCAGAGACAACTGGTGAGAGAATCCTAGGTAGTTACAGGATCATCAGCAGCAAATTTCCTCCTGCCCTGTCACCCCTAAACAGATACAAACCCTTAAAGAAACTACAGCATTCTCCACACAACGTCCCTAATAGGCTCAGTTATTTCCCCTAAAGAAGAGTTAGACTCATGAAGAAAAGAATTTTGAACTGGGGATCTAACTTTAAACCCAATATGTTATAACTCTCAGACTAGAAACAAAAATGAAAGACATCTCCATCTACTCACCAACATCTTGTTCAGGTGCAGCAGTCAAAGAAAAAAATTTTTTTGTATTTTCCATTTCCTCATTACTTTGCAAAGCTCCTCTATGTCTTCCAGACTAGTAAAAGACAAAGTTCAAATATAGTAAAAGAAGGTAAATATATGCCCTGATTTTTAAAAATTCTAACCTAGTTCACAATCATGCACATACAAAGGAGAAGGCTCAGGCTATTTATATTTCTTTAAGCAGAAAACTTGTTAGTATTTTACTTTTATAAAGTTCTATCAGCAGTAATCCCCAGGTAGAGTTGAAGTATATATCTACCATTACATGTCAATTATTTGCTTAAAGTATCTTATAAGATATTTTTATAATTAATACTTTATGGGTATGTTATTAGTTGAAATTTAAGTACTAACATTTATAACTCTTGTTTTGAAGGAAGTAAAACTTAGCTCTGAATTTCAATAGGAAAAAGTGATAGGCTTTTTTTACTAATATTACAGGCATCATTTCTGTAATTTACAAAACTACATTCTGATAGTGTTCTCTTTCTATCCCAGTGGTATTCCTAGGAACCTCCTCTGAAGTCAGTCAATGATTATGAATGACTCTATTAAAAAAAAAAAGTGTATATACATCTGTGAGATTTTTCTTTTTAAACAGAAATATATGTAGCTGTGTAGCCTTTAACTTACTTATACTTGTGGACATTCTAGGGACTAGCAGCACTTGGTGTTTTTGGCAGCATAGTCTGAAATCCTTTAAACCTGCATCCCATAGGCAGGCATCCAGCTCTACTCAAAGCTGTTATTGTAAGATCCCTTGCTTTACAGGTGACCCTTTTAGTTCTTTTAGTCTTATTTTGTAGTTCAGGCTAGCATTGAACTTACTATGTACCATAGGTTGGTCTTGAACTCACAGAAATCCTCCTGCCTCTACTTTCTAAGTGCTGGGATGACAGGCATGTGCTACTATACCCAGCAGATACTTTGATTTGAGAGGCAAAATTCAAATGAGTCAATGGCTCTATGCCAAGTCAGGGCTAACATATAGGCAATCTTACCTGCTCACTATTACACAGAAAAGATCCACAGAGGCCAGATAAAATTAATGAAGCACAAAGAATTTGTTGAGACAAAGTAAACAGAACATGGCCCAAACCTCAAGCACCTCATACCTTCCTAACAAGATCCTGACCCATATATGGAACAATGAACTTCCCAAGTTGTTAATGACAAACGTTACTCAAATAATAATGCTAACCAGGGGATGGATTATTATGCATTTTTCTATTTCTCACCAAACTGTAGCTCACTGTGAAGAACATGGAGGCTTGATAAGAGTAACCACAACACTCCTTCCTATTCTTCCAGAGATAGAGAAGCCCCAGAACAACACCCATAAGGAAATCTGCCTGGCCTATCTATGGGTGAATGAACACATGAGGGCAGTGGCCAAATCTGGAATGCTTCATACCAAGTTATGATCACTAGTTCCTGAAAGAGTCACACTCTGTGCACACACATGAAGACTACTGTCACTAGCTCTACAGAATAAGTCAGTAAAGGCAAACCACATTAATGTTACCATACCACAGTGGTTGCTTTTCTTACTCATCCTAGAGAAACTGCTGCACATTAACATAAGATTATACAGTTCTCACCTTAAGTTCTTCCCAGAGCTCTGCTCGCCTTTTCAGCCCTTGCTTCTTAATTTCTTTTTCTCTGTACTGTTTCTTTGCCAATATTTTATCAAGTCTGTTCATCTTATGAATAGCATCTTGAAGTTGAGAATCTAACTCTTTTAATTTAGCTTCATCTGTATTGTTTTGAAAACAGGAATGGGTTAAGAGTTTTATAAAACAAAAGCTTTTATTTTTACTTATTGTTCTTTCATTCAACAAATACTTATGGCTGTGCTAGTAAAACTGTTGCACTGGTGTCATGGAACTAACTCGAGTCCAGATGGCTTCATATTTTTTTTCGCATAATTATGTAAAAAGCCTTTGAAGTAAATATTTACCTCTATTTTATACTTGAGGTATCTTTTCAATAAAAATTAATAAATTACAGTACTGAACTCAGAAGTGGCTTTCTTATCATTTAAATCCCAACTTATATTTTTCTTCACAATGCTATTCCTTCTATACCCATGACTAACAGGAAGTAAGGAAAAGGACACAGGCCTTAAAGAGAAGGTGTGGATGCAGAAAGCTACAGCAAAAAGTGATGGACATAAAGGACAAAGTGGTTCCAACACACAGAAGCAACAGACTCAAGTACTTTATGTAGGTAGACATGTTTCTGCCTGTGTACTTCCCGCTTTGCTAGATTCTTAAAGCAAATAAAAATATTCTTAATTTGTAAATAATTGATTGAGACTTCTTTAAAATTAAGGATATTAGAATTTTTGCATTCAAACTTGAATTTACAATTAATGATAATGATAATAATGCTAGCTAATGTTTATAGAGTTACTTTAGGCACAGTTTTTTATTTGCATATTACTTAAAACTCATCTTAATCCTGTGAAGTAGTGTAATCTTTGTCTTCAGCTTAGAAACTGAAACTGAATCTACTTTGTACCTGAGTGACACACACATCCCAAGTAGTACTATCAGTAAGTGACAGTTTTTACCCAAATCTCTCTTACTCCAGAGCAAAAGCTCTTAGCCACCAAGCAGTACTCCTCTACAAAATCAAATGCAAGCTAATAATCTGGCAATGAGCATAATGTTCAATTATGAAATCTCCACCTTCCAAACTATATCATTAAAAACTGTACATTGTAATGGTTGATATATTATGTACACTTCAGAAATTTAGAAACTTAACTAAGTAACTCAGCAGGTCTGTATTCTAGGGCATAGGAGACGTGCCCTAGGGCTGCTGGTGGGATGTAACAGTTGATTCATTGTACCAAGTTGAGAAGTTAGAAGTTTACTTAAGTGATTCAGCAGGAGGCCAGGATCTTCACTGTAAACATCCTCAGTGAAGGAAAACACAGAGACAGCCTGGGTGTAAAGGACCCATCCAAGGGCAAGTGGCCTGCATATAATACAGGGGAAGAAAAGATGCTTGCTTTTCTCCCTGTTGGCACTTGTTATTTTTGCTGTCTTCTACTACCTTGAACTATTGCCCTGTGCCATGCTATCCTGCCTTGGAGCTAGCCAATCATGGACTGAAACTTCCATGACCTGCAAGCCAAAAAAGCCTTTCCTTCCCTAATTTTGGACATTGAGTATTTTGTCTCACCCACGAGAGAAGAGTAACCAAGACACATATCATATTAAGTAAGGTCAATTTTAACAACTTATAAGATCTGACAAATTTAGTAATGCTTACCTGTATTGTATATTATTTTCTCTTTAAGGAAAAAAGAAGATATTTTTAAAGGACAGAAGCTTATCCAAAAAAAACCAAACTTATTAATAAGGAGGTTCCTCACATATTATTGCTTACATACTTCAAAAATGCAGTAGCCTCCAGCTCTAATCCCCAACTTCCAAACTGAGCATTCTTGGGCCCCATGTACACAGGTAGTCTATGTACCAGGAATTTGGAAGTAATTCATACAGTACTGAAAAACTATAAACAAGTACTACCACAAGAACTGAGCTAATAATAATCTCAACTACAATACCATCTTTCCTAACTGTAATCCTGAGTCACTTGCCTTAACTTTGAGAACTGCTCTCATCCCAAACATATTCTAAATCAGCGGTTCTCAACCTTTCGTCTCATCTCCGTTTTAGAGTCTCACAAATTATTGAAAGTCAAATTAATTTTTGTATATGTAGGTTGTACCTATTTGCAATTACCATATTCAAAATCAAGACTGCTGGAAGTAGTGGCATATGCCTATAATTTCAGCAGTTAGGAGGCTGAGACAGGAGGATCACAGAAGGTCTGAGGTGAGCCTGAGCTGCACAGTGAGTGAAGAACAACCTGAACTACATCACGAGACCCTATCCCAAAAACAAAATGGGAAAGAAATTTATTGTAAAATAATAAATGTTTCTAAGTGTACATTAATATAAACATCACATTTTCACAACAAATAACTATATTCTCCAAGTATATTAGGGAGAAAAGTGACATTGCTCTAAATTTTTCATACATGGATTAACAGAAGAATGTTGGATTCTCATCATACAATCTATTATAATTTGATGCTTTGGTTGAAATGTATAAAGAACATTGGGTTTAAACAGATACACAGTTGGGAAAAGGAAGAGAAATTTAATAGCTTGGGTAAAGGGATATATATACCAAAATTTGATAAGGTAACTTCTTTTTTTTTAATTTTTTTTTTTATTTTTTTTTCTTGTTTCAGAACCTTTGTTTGTTTATTTACTCATTTTTATGGCCAGCTCAGCCCACCCCAAGGGCAGGGCTGGCGCAGCATGTGGTGCCGGGAATCGAACCGTGGTGCCGGGAATCGAACCGTGGTGCCGGGAATCAAACCGTGGTCCCTGAAGCTGCCCAAGCTTCCCCAAGGAGGCGCTTTAGACCACTGAGCCATCCTGCCGGGCCCCTGATAGGGTAACTTCTTAGAGATTAGTTACAGGAGCCGGTGAGATGGCTCAGCGGTCTAAAGGGCCTGCTTAGGTATCCTCAGAGACCGCGGTTTGGTCCCCGGCACCACATGCTGTGCCAGCCCTGCCCTCAGGGTGGGCTGAGTCGGCCATAACATAAATAAAGATGTTTAAGTGTGCTTAAAAAAAAAAAAAAAAAAGATTAGTTACAATGTGAAATTTGTCATAATTGTCAGTGAGATTTTAAATGTTTTCTCACTAAAATCCATGAATCTATCATCTTTCATGATGAATGGATCTTTCACCCTGCATTGATCACTTGGAAAATAATGGCTAACAGAATTATGCAGACCTCCAAAGTAGGTATGAACATATTGCATTATAAAATATCAAAATTCTATTTTTAACATTCCCACCAATTTTTATCAGAAAAGTCTAAGCTTTAGAATTCTATTAAGTTCACAATGACACACACAGTCTTCAAAATTTCTAATTTTCATTTGAATGCTTAAACTTTACCATTAGCAGCCAATATTGTCATTAATTTTCCCTCAAGTAAAAGGCCCACTTTATCTTACCTTTAAAAAGATGTCCCAAATGGCAAAGTCTGAATAACAGTAGTCTTTCTGTCTTTATTTCAGGTAAAGGTGACATTCCACTAAACAGTGGCCAGCTGAGCTTACTTTAGCAGCACATACAATAAAAGTGGCCAGCACCGCTTGCAAGCTATCACATAAGTGCTTTTCTTTAACACAATCCTATACTTCAGTATACGCAGAATTGTTTTATGTCTATTTTCCCTTCTGCCCCACAGAATAATAAGATGATGTATATAGGCTCAAGACTTAAGAAAATTAGTATGTCCTCCTGCTTCATCAAAAACGATCATGAGTGACACTAGTTTTGTTTTTTTTTGGTTTTTTTTTGTTTTTTTTTTCTCCCCCTTGCAGGTGCCTAGTAGTAAAAAACAATGCCTCCAGCATAATTTTGTGCCACTATCTTGAACCATGCTAAGGCACTGGCAGTAGTGGCCACTCTTATTTTTGTACCTCTGGTGGCAAATGTCAAAACAGTGGGAAAGCTATCAAACAGAATCCCAGTGTTCTTAAGCAAATGGACCCCCTCGTGCCCGTGGTCTGTAAACAACATGGCAGAGCTACTCTTCTAATTCAATCTGACCAGAATTCATTTAATATTTGGGGGGGGGGTAAAATAGCTTTTAAGAATCTAAGTGTTATTAATTTTAGTGATATTATCTCTAAGGGTATTGATAAATGATAGGTACCTTTCATTGTCCAATTTTAGAATCATGCCATAGAATCATAACTTTCCCTACTTGATAAATTTAAGATGAGCACAGCAATAATTTCAGTAGTGATAGTTCAGCAGAAAAAGTGCTTGCCTGGCAAGCACAAGATCCTGAGTTTGATCCCTGGACAACAAGTAGTAGTAGTAGTAGTAGTAGTAGTAGTAGTAGTAGTAATAAAATAGTAATTTCATTAAATGACATAATTTTTACATTTATAAATGTATTTAATGACTCAATGTAAAAATGGGCAATTTCTCACGAAAGTACAGTTTAGGGTTTTTATTTCTACTTAGCTGATTAAAAGCACATATAATTCTAATATTTTGAATCTAACATCTTACATTAGCCAGTCACTTTGTGGTTAGCCTACCTGAATGCTCAAAGATTATCTGATGTTGAATCAAGTTCATATCTTCATCGGATCCTTCTTTGGCCAGCTTTATCTTTCCAAAACAGTCTGTGCTTTTATCATCCTTACTGCCTCCTCTCTCTTCTGTATTACTGCCTTCTGAGTGGGCCTCTTTACCAGAATGTAACTTGCCTGTAGTTTCAACCTAAAAGTAATTTTCAAAACATAATATATTTTCTCGCACCTTAACATTTCAGAATATTTAACACTAATGGAAGCCTATGTGGAGACAGATATGAATATGTACCTAGAAAAAAATAAGAGTGGCCACTACTGCCAGTGCCTTAGCATGGTTCAAGACAGTGGCACAAAATTATGCTGGAGGCATTGTTTTTTACTACTAGGCACCTGCAAGGGGAAAAAAAAAAAAAAAAACTAGTGTCACTCATTAAAGTACCTAGAAATATGAATTTTTATACTCACTAAGTGCCATTCCTCGGCAATCTCCAGCAGCTTTGAAGAAGAGCTTCAGTCTGCCAGGCTCTGGGAATGACCAAAGATGGACCTCACTCTGAGTTTATATCGAGACAGACAGTACAAGATCTAGAGCTAGACTGTCCACATGTGACTGAAAAGTGCTGATTTGAGTTGTGATATCCTTTTAATGACAGTCTTCAAATCAGAATCATGTGCTATGGTTATTTTTACACCATTCAGTTTTTCTGTTTTATTTTCATTTCCCTTTACATTTTAGCAAAATTAATCTTGGAAGGGAAAAAAAAAAAAAAAAACCACTTTGACAGAGCTGTGTTTTCTTAAGAGGAAAAAGACAGCCATGGCTGAATGAGAAGAAAACAAGTGTTCTGAGGTCAACATGTGGCAGTGAAAACACCAAGAAGTGAACACAGCCCAAGAGAAAGGTGAGTTTCCAAAGGAGCCCCTGGCCCTCTCAACAAAGGACCTCTCTGCTCAGCCCCTTCACATCTACCATTTGAAGGTTCCCTGTGCTCCTCTGCCCACAGGCTTGCTCTGCACCACAGCAATGTGCAGTCCCCTTACAAACTTGATGACAGAAAAGCAGTCATGCCAAGAAATGAACTGCAAAGAATATAGTTCATGTGAGCAAGTATTTCTCTGCCTGGCCCAGGATAGAAATCTAGCAAAATAAAGCTCCCCAAGATTGAAAGCAAAAGTGGTACCTACATACCTGATAGGAAGCTGGAAAAAATACAGTAAAAGTAGCCATTTCTATATATCTGGTCACAAACTCTATGATCCTGAGGGGCTTAGGCAGTACCAGAAGCAACAGCAAGAGTGGATTTCTAATCTCTGAGTTATAGCCACGCCAATGTGACCTGAGGCCCTGTCCCCAGATGCTCTTTCCTGCTGGCCTTCTGTTGGTTTGGAGAAACTGGATTCTTGTGTCCAATACTTTTTTGCTAGAAATACCTAAAGTGCTGTTTCGCATACCAAATCATGACAGACAAAATCTCTAAAAGTTTTATAATGTAATATCTAATCTATAAATTTTAAAAAATTAGTATGGATTCATTAATTTTCAGTTTACTTTTTCACCATAAGTTTCCAAAACTCTTTCCTACAAAAAGGAACAAACTGTACTGCATCAACATGAGGAAAACAATCATTTTTTTAAAAATAAAGATTAAATAAATTCTGAAATGTGTAATAGACAGTAAAACAGAAAGAAACTGAACATAAGGAATAAACAATGAAGATGAAGGAAAGGAAAAAAAGATAGGAAAAAAAGGAAGGGGGAAAAATCATACAAGTATATGTGCAGGATAACTAAGATGATTGTACCACTAATTCCACCAGTTTTTTTTTTTTTTAATTTTATTTTTTTTCTTGTTTCAGAACCTCTGTTTGTTTATTCACTCATTTTTATGGCCGGCTCAGCCCACCCCAAGGGCAGGACTGGCGCAGCATGTGGTGCCGGGGATTGAACCGCGGTCCCTGAAGCCACCCAAGCTTTCCCAAGCAGGTGCTTTAGACCACTGAGCCATCCCGCCGGGCCCCCAGTTTTTTGAAAATAGAAGTTAATGTTTAAATTTTTCACTTTGACTAACTCTATATGCTAACAGTTGTAATCTGGGCGACTACACTGAAGACAGAAATATGCAATACAAAAACCACTGTTGATTACCTCTCCTCTTATTCTTCTAAATGCGTACCATTTCTAATGTCTTATCATTATTCTCCCTTTAAAATAAATTTTAAAAATACAGAAGTAAAAAGGACAAGAAAAATTGAAGTTCATTAAAAACAAGCATTAATATTCAATTATTTGTCTAATGTTGTAGACCTGTATCTATTAATCTGAGCAACCAATTAGATGTTTAAAATATGTAATATAACAAGCATTGTTAATTTGCTATTATTGTTTTGAAAATCTGTACTACATGTATTGTTGTATGTTCAAAAAAGGATTAAATAGTTTAAGAAAAGAAAAGCAGATAAGTAGTCTAGAAAAAATACTGAGCAAGTGATACAGATATGAAGTATATACCACACAGCCTCCAACAATTTTTTAAATAATGAAGCTTTTAAACAGTAAATATCAATGAGCACATGTTGTAAGAAAATCTTCCTTATGAAGGAAAAAATAAACCATGTTCCAAAATAACAAAGAAAGGGTTGAGAGGGTAGAAGTTTCAGGCAGAGCGCCCAGATGGCAGAGTGGTGAGCAGCAGAGAAAGAGCCTCTGTGAGAGGTGCTGTCCAGACACTGAAATACAGCAACACAAGGAAGACAAAAAGGAGGGAAGTGAGTCCCCAGGACTAGGAAGGATCTGAATCAGGAATTGAAGCCCAGAGAGAGAGTGAAGAGAAAAATTTTAACAAAGAAGCAAGAGGAGGTAGCTGGCAACCCCTTGTCCATGAGATGGCACTCACTGGTCAAAAGGAGCAATTCAAACTTGTGGACATGGGCCAGTGAGATGGCTCAGTGGGCTGAAGCGCCTGCTTAGGCAAGCTTAGGCAACCACAGGGACCACAGTTCAATCCCCAGCATCACATGCTGTGCCAGCCCCACCCCCAGGGCAGGCTGAGCCAGCCATGACATATATATATATATATATATATATATATATATATATATATATATATATATATATATAGAGAGAGAGAGAGAGAGAGAGAGAGAGAGAGAGAACTGTGGACATATGGTGACTGCTGCTGACCTCACAGGCCTCCATGGAAAAGACACAGAAGAGAAAGGAGCAGTGTATGTAAAGGACTACACTAGCTGGTTGTGAGCACTGAAGGCCCAGTCTTGCTATATGAGAAAGCAAATGGCCAGGAGCTATTTTGGAGACAGCGGGCTGAGCTCAGAACTCAGAGCAGCTGCAAGCATCAGCTGGTGGCTTGAGCTGAGCTCAAGTCTGAGGAAGATGTGCTGATAGCTATAGGTCATATGAGTCTAGTCTCAGCCAAAAGATGTAAGCTCACTGAGATTATCCACTACCCTACCAAAAAACTACTGCTAGCTTGCTGGGATATATCAACACAGATCTGTACTACCAGTGACAGCAGAGACAAACCTGGAAGTGGACTTTACTTTCTTCCTCTTCTTCTTCCTCTCTCTCTCTCTCTCTGTCTGTCTCTCTCTCTCTCTCTCTCTCTCTCTCTCTCTCTCTCTCTCTCTCTCTCTCTCTCTCTCTCCTCCTCCTCCTCCTCCTCCCTTCCTCTCTCTCTCTCCATCTCATTTGTCTTTTGTGGTGGTGGTGGTGATGGTGATGGTTGGTTGGTTGGTTTTTCTGCTTTTGTTTGCTTGTCTTCATTCTTCAGTTCTATTTTGATATGAGTGTGAAAGTGGTTTCTAGCCTCTTCGTTCTTGTTCTATTCTTTTTATCTCTTTCTTGTCTCTTTTCCTCCTGTCTTCTGCACAACTTTCCCAAAATCAGCATGATTCCCCTTTGTCTTCCTCCCTTACTTCTAGTCTTTTGCTCTTCTTCTACTTCTCTATTTTCTCCCTAACCACTTTCTTTTTTTTTAATTTTATTTTTTTTTCTTGTTTCAGAACCTTTGTTTATTTATTCACTCATTTTTATGGCCGGCTCAGCCTGCCCCGAGGGCAGGGCTGGCGCAGCATGTGGTGCCAGGAATCGAACCGCAGTCCCTGAAGCCACCCAAGCTTCCCCAAGCAGGCGCTTTAGACCACTGAGCCATCCTGCCGGGCCCCCTAACCACTTTCAATTTGAATTCCTGGTAAATCCTTGACACATTAGGCACTTACATACTGCATATAATTTTTTTCTGGTTTGTTTCATATTTTTGTTATGTAACTATAAATCTAGTTCATACAGTTAAAAGTGACAAATTAATGGTTATCTCAGTTTGTCATTTTCTAGGTTGTGTTTCATGCTATCATTATTGCTGATGGTGACCACTTTAGACAAACATGGCATAATTATTCTAAACACCTATTCACACTGTCAAAAACTGAGGCCAGGGCCAAGCAAGCAGCAACTTCTAATACCCAGCAAATTGAAGAAGCAGGATCTTACAATAGACTCAAGATCCAAAAAAAAGCTACACTGGGAAGATGCCTGAGAAATATATTTATTTCCTGAGTGTTTTAAATACTAGCAATAAAGCAACCCACTACAGGTAATTTATAAGCATCACCTCAGGAATTAAAGTTTTAAAAAGCAACCTCTCAACTTTAACGCCATCTTCTTAGCAGAAACCTCTGCGCCATGAGAGCCAAGTGGAGGAAGAAGCGAATGCGCAGACTGAAGCGTAAAAGAAGAAAGACGAGACAGAGGTCCAAGTAAAATAGTTCGTACACCCATGGAGGCCAAAGGAACAGAAATAAAGAATGCTGGAGGCTGACATGGCTGGAACAGGTTTTGGACTGCGTGCTGTCTAGGACGTCTCAATGGATTAGAACTGCATTGCCATCTGATCCCCAAGACCACCTCAGAGATCTACTGGGTTCAAACTAAGCAGTCGCCTGGTTTTTTGCCCTGGATCTCTGGCATTCTGGACTACTTCTGTTCTCCCTTTTGGCTGAGTGTAAAGCATGTACAATAAATCATTTCTTCTGTGTTTAAAAAAAAAAAAAAGTTTTAAAAAGCAAGAAAACAAAAGTTATACTCCTCCAAAGGAGATATACACACTGTAGAGAGCCCAGGAGATAATCAGAGGCACTACTAAGGTGAGCGTGAAGATGTCAGCTATCTTTATTGCAAGTTTCCTAAAGACTCAGTAGATTATCAGGACTTTAGAAGCACCTAGAAATGTAGACAAAAGGGGAATTTACATATAATGTAACTACATGTATTTCAACATAGACTTTCACAGGTACCCAGAGAAAAATTAAAAGCAACGGAAGAGATTGAAGAAAGTTTTCCAGAAGTTGCAATTCTAGAGAAGAGAAGGGGCTATCTATCTTCTCAACTTCCTGCCTTGATCCAATCTTTTAAAAGTTATGGACAAAAGATTTATCTATGTGTGTGAGGAGGATGGTTTGGACAATTGTATTCTGCATTTTTGCCTGTCTATGGAAAGAAACAATGAATGCTTTAATTTGTTTCATCTCCTACTTTCAATTGATTGTATATTTTCTCTTCTTAATTTCTTAGACATTTCTTTCTTTATTTCTTCTTTCAATTTTACAAGCATATATCTGATTAACATGAATAATTAGTTGAAAGACAACACTGTGTATTACAACAAATACTGTGCAATTCAAATTATTTTGTTAAGTGAAATTCTGTTTCATTTATAATTTTTTAAGTTTTAATTCTAATTTTTACTCTCTTTAATAAATAAAAAATAAAAAATAAAAAGCAAGAAAATGAGAAGACACTTTAAACAGATACAACCCCAAACATCCAATTCATCAAAGGAAAACCTAGGGGGCAGGGAGGTAGCATAATTCAAAATCCACCACCTGACTTCTCTGAAGTGGTAATATCAAAGCAATTGAATGAGACTCTAGAAAAAAATCAAATAAGAAATGATTTCTCAGATAACTGAAAATATGGTGTCCAAGGCCCACATTTGGCAGTCTAAACACCTGCCTAAAAAGCTAGGCTTGATATGCACACCTGTAATCACAGCACTTGGGAAGCTGAGGCAGGAAGATTGGTGCAAGTTTGAGATTAGCCTGGGCTACAAAAGTAAGGTCAAGGCCAGCCTGAACTGCATAGCAAGACCCTGTCTCAAAAAAAATAAATAAATAAACAAACAAACAAACGCCTGCCTGGCAAGTGCAAGGACCCAAGTTCAATCCTCAGTACTGCATGCCATGCTGGCCCTGGGTTTCTCAGGTGCACCATGCTAGGTATTGAAACCATGCATGGTGATGCATGCCTGTAATCCCAGCACTGGGAAGCCTGAGACAGGAGAATCACTATGAGTCTGAGTTCCCTAGCAAAACCCTGTACCAAATAAATAAAATATTTAAAAATAAATAAATAAAATTAGAAGATACGGTGTCCACAATGAAAATCATGCTTAGACTAAAAAAAATAAAGAAACTTAAGAAAATTATGGAAGTATGAATACTCAGAATAGGTAAGCAATGGAATCTTTAAGGCAGATTCTAGCAGATACCCAGGAGAATAAAAATTTCACTGAAAGTATTTGTATCAGATTAAGCTGATACAAGGACAGGATCTCAGATATAGAAGCCAGGTGTGTGGTAGCAATCATGAGAAGAAATATTTCTTAAAATAGCAAAGGACAATGAAAAACCAATCTTGCAGTTACTATATGAAGCAAATAAAACTAACTTAAGATTGACTGGAGGCAATGAAAAAACAGGAGCTACCACAAATGACATTAAAATAAAAAGTGTTCACAGGCATCATGGCAGAAAACCTCCCTGGTAAGGAAAAAGAATCTGACATAGTTAAGTAAGGCATATAAAATTCCAATTAGCCACAGTCAAAAGCAAAAAAATCTACAGCTAAGCGTATCATAGTCAAGCTTCTAGAAATTTAACATAAGAATACAATCTTAAAAGCTGTTAGGGAAAAGAAACAATTCACCTATAAAGGAAAGCCCAGTAGAATGACAACTGAGTGCCAGGGAGATAGTTCAGCAGTCTAGGCACCTGCCTGGCAAGTGTAAGGACCTGGGTTCAATCCCTGGTACCACATGGCATGAGGCCCCATGACAAGCTAGCCACCAAAACTGGGAGCAGTGGCACATGCCTGTAATCCCAGCTCTGAGGAGGCTGAGACAGGTGGATCACTATGAGTCTGAGCTGCATAGTAATGCCTTGTATCAATTTTTTTAAAAAATGATAATTGACTTCTCAGCACAAACTTTAAGTCAAAAAGAACTTACAGTGAAGTATTTCAAGCTCTAAAAGGTAAAAACTTTCAACACAGTTGTACCCTGCAAAACTATCTCTCAAAACTGATGGAGAAATAAAATACTTTCATGACAGAAAACTTCTAAGGAAAGTTTTGGCCAACAAACCAGTACTCCAAAATGTTTTAAAGAACATTCTAGAAAGAGATAACAAGGACTATAATTCCTTGAACCCAAACAAGACAAGCATTATGGTTTTGTATAGGTGTCCCCCAAAGCCTCATGCAGTCTAGGGTGGCTTTCGGAATTTGTAATTGATTATTGTGGGTCTGGGTGCTGCACCTCCCCTGGGGCAGGTGATCTACATTTCAATGTAAGGAAGGAAGAGAAGTTAGCGCTTGAGCTGCTGCTACTGTCTCCCTTGGCTCTTGTTCTTTGCTGCCACCGTGAAAGGTTGTTCTCTGCCATATGCCTGTCTACCTTGGAGTAACAGAAGAGTAACTAAGACAACAAGGAATCCACCAGGAAAGGAAAACAATTAAATGGGGTTGGAGATGTTCTAATAACAGTAAAATAGCATGGCAAGAATAAGTAAATATATATCAGTTATAACCATCTGTGATAATGACATCAATTCATCAATCAAAAGCACAGACTAGCAAAATGAATCAAGAAGCAAGATACAGCAATATGTTGCATAGAATGAACAGTCATAATTCAAAATTATATTCATAGATTTAAAGTCAAAGCATAGAAGAGACTATTCCATGTGACAGGAACTTAGAAAAAATCAGGGGCAGCTGCTCTATGCACAAACAAAACAAATTCCAAACCAAGGCTGATTAAGAGACACATAAGGTCACCATATTCTTGTAAAGGAAATAATCCAAGAGGAACAGATAACAATCCTAAGTCTGTATGCAACAAATACCAATGCATCCAACTATATAAAACAAATATTAATGGGCATGAAAAATTAAACAAGCACCAATACAATTGTATTGCAGGATCTCAACACCACAGTGTCACAAAAAAACAGATCAACTAGACCAAAAATCAGTAATGAAACATAGAACTGAACCAAACTTTTAAACAAATGGACTTAGTAGGTTCCTAAAGTGCTCCACCCCACAACATCAGAATATACATTCTTCTCAGCTGCCTATGGGACATTCTCAAAAACAGACCAAATACTAGCCTACAGAACATGCTTAAGTAAATACAAATGAATTAGAATTACCTCATACAGGGGCCCCGGTGGGATGGCTCAGTGGTCTAAAGCGCCTGCTTAAGAAAACTTGGGCAGCTGCAGGGACCACAGTTTGATCCCCGGCACCACATGCTGGGCCAGCCATGAAAATAAATAAATAAACAAAAGTTCTGAAACAAGAAAAAAAATAAAAATAAAAGTAAAATTTAAAAAAAATAAATTACCTCATACATATTATCTCACCATACTGCAATGAAAGTGGAAATCAGTATCAAAAGAAGCCACAAGAATATCATAAACACATGGAATTTAAACAGACCCTCCTGAAGCACCAATAGGTCACAGATAAAATTATTTAGACAGTTTTTATAATTAAATGACAATACAAACACAACATACCAGAACTTATGGGATATAATGAAAGCAGTCCTAGAGGGGAAATTTATAGGAGTGAACATATCAAGAAAACAGAAAACACAAATAAACAGCTTAATTGTGAACTTCAAAGCTGGGCATGGTGGCACACGCCTGTAATCCCAGCATTTGGGAAGCTGAGGCAGGAGGATCGGTGTGAGTTTGAGACCAGCCTGGGCTACAGAAGTGAGTTCAAGGCCAGCCTGAACTGCATAGCAAGACCCTATCTCAAAAAGACAAAAATAGTGAACCTCAGACTTCCAGAAAAAAAAAAAAAAAAAAAAAAAAAAAAAAAAAAAAAAAAAAAAAAAAAAAAAAAAAAAAAAAAAAAAAAAAAAAAAAAAAAAAAAAAAAAAAAAAAAAAAAAAAAGCAAGCTAAGCCAAAAGCTCATATGAGGGAAAAATTATAAAGATCATAGCAGAAATTAATGTACTGGAGATTAAGAAAACAGTGTAATCAATGATTCAAAGAGTTGGTACTTGGAAAGGATAAATAAAATTGAAAACCCCTTAGCCAATCTTATCAAAAGGGGAAGAAAAGACTCAAATCCACACAATTAGTAATGAAAAGGGTGAAATCACAATGAATCCTGCATAAATCCAGGTCATCTCTACCTACTTCAGAAATTTGTATCCTCATAAGATGGAAAATGCATATGAAATGGACATATTCCTACATACATATTAATTACCAAAGCTGAATCAAGAAGATATAAATATCCTAAATAAACCAACATTAATCAATGAAATTGATTAATTAAAGGTCTACCAACAATGAAAAGCCAAGGTCCTGGCATATTCACTGCTGAATTCCACAAAAAATTTAGAGAAAACCTAATATGATTACTTCTCAAGCTCTCTAATGAAATTGAAAGGAAAGCAGTACTCCCAAATTCATTCCTGTTAGCAAATATGACCCTAATACCAAAACTGGAGAAGGACTCAACTAAGAAACAGAGCTAACCAATCTCCCTAATGAACACAGAGGCAAATATCCTCAGTAAGATACTAGCAAACAGAATGCAGCAAATTGTCAAAAAGATTATATATGATTACAAGTTGGTTTTATCCCAGGGATGCAGGGATGGCTCAACATACATAAATCATTAGATGTGATACACCACACTAACACAGCCAATGACAAAAATCATATGATCATATCAATAATACAGAAAAAGCTTTTGACAAAGTCCAACACCCACCCATGACAAAAACCCTACAGAAACATGGAATAGATGGTTTTTATCTCAATCTGATAAAAGTCATCTATGCCAAATCAATGGCCAACATCATACCAAATGGACAAAAGCTGAAAGCTTTCACTCTAAAATCAGGAACAAGATAAGGATTACACTGTATCCACAATTATTCAGCATAGTCCTGGAAATTTTAGCTGGAACAATTAAACAAGAGAAAGAAATAATGATGTTATGGATTTTGCCTAGATGTCCCCTCATGTAGAAGCCCACTCTATGCATTAAAGAAAAATTAGGCAAAAATTACCTTTCACAAAAGCATCCAAAGAAATGAAATTCCTAGGAGTTGATCTAACAAAGGAAATAAAAGGCCTCTATGTTGAAAACTTTAGCACTCTGAAAAAGGAGATTAAAGACAATATCAGAAAGTACAAAGATAACCCTTGTTCTTGGGTAGGAAAAACCAATATAGTGAAACTAGCCATACTTCAAAAACTGCTATACAGATTTAATGAAATTCCAATCAAAATTCCAAGAGCATATCTCACAGAATTAAAGAAAACAACTCTAAGATTCATTTGGAACTAGAAGAGACCCAAAAATAATAAAGGAAAGTCTGGGCAAAAAGGCAAAGCAGGAGACATCACAATCCCTGACTTAAAATTATACTATAAATCCACTGTAATAATAAAAAAAAGAAACAATACAGCACTTGCAAAACATCAGACCTGAAGATCAGTGTAGTAATATAGAACATGGGGAAAAAAATCCAGACATGCTCACGAGCCTTATCTTTGACAAAGGTGTTAAGTACATTCACTAAGTGAAAGCCTCTTTAATAAATGATACTTGAAAAACTGGCTCTACACATGCTGAAGATTAAAATTGGACCCATATGTTTCACCATAAGCTAAACTAAATTCTAAATGGATCACAGATCTAAATATTCAAACAGAAATATTAAATCTGCTGGGAGATAGAAGAGGTAAAGACAATGGTGTAAACAATGACTTTTCTGAATAAAACTCCAATCATACAAGGACTACTACAAAGAATCAACAACTTGGATCTAACCTTATTTAAAAGCTTTTACACAGCAAGAGAAACTACCAACAGAGTGAAGAGACAATGCAAAATGTGATACGGGGGAGGAAATGCTGTTTCTCAGACAAAATATTACTATGGAGAACATATAAAGAACTCAAAATAAAATCAGACCTCCCAAATTTCAAGATCCAATCCTGGGCCACAGGGATAGCTCAGTGCTCTAAGTGCCTACCTAGGCAAGCACGAGGACCTGGGTTCAATCTCTGGTACCACATTCTGTGATGACTCCAGCCCAGGAGCACCAAGCTTGGTAGTGCATGCCTTTATTTTTTTTTTTAATTTTATTTATTATTTTTTTATTCTTGTTTCAGAACCTTTGTTTATTCACTCATTTTCATGGCTGGCCCAGCCCGCCCCGAGGGCAGGGCTGGCGCAGCATGTGGTGCCGGGGATGGAACTGCGGTCCCTGAAGCCGCCCAAGCTTTCCCAAGCAGGCGCTTTAGACCACTGAGCCATCCCGCCAGGCCCCATTTTATATTATCTTAAATATGAATAGAAAATATTGAATTTGACCCCAATCTGAGAACCACACACCAAATCAACTCAGCTGAGATCTCTTAACATGAAAAAGTACTGAAAATCCATCATCAATCTATTCATTCATTCTTTTTTTATTACCGATGTCTATTCTATACACAATCTATATTAGGCTCTAGAGTTATAAAATTAAAATAGCCAGGCGTGGTGGCACACCCCTGTAATCCCAGCACTCGGGAGGCTGAGGCAGGAGGATCAATGTGAGTTCAACACCAGCCTGGGCTACAAAAGTGAGCTCAAGGCCAGCCTGAACTGCATAGGGAGACCCTGTCTCAATAAGACAAAAAAATAAAATTAAAATAAATCTATGACTTCAAAAAGCTTACCTTCTTGACCCGGCAGGATGGCTCAGTGGTCTAAAGCATCTGCTTAGGAAAGCTTGGGCGGCTCCAGAGACCGCAGTTTGATCCCTGGCACCACATGCTGCACCAGCCCTGCCCTCAGGGCAGGCTGAGCCGGCCATAAAAATAAACAAACAAAAAGCTTACCTTCTTGTTTGTAGTTCAATGTAGATGAAGCCATCTTTTTTTTTTTTTTTTTTAATTGGTATTTGAAGTCAAACTCAGGACCTTACACTTGCCAGGCAGGTACTGTCACTGAGCTAGATTCCCTAGTTCACAAAGTCATCTTTTCATTAATGTGTTGGCTTTCATCATCTACATGAATTTTGTATGTAACAGTGATATTCTGGCCAAGTATGCTTATG
The DNA here is from genome assembly GCA_004027025.1 of Myocastor coypus. Lineage (NCBI taxonomy): Eukaryota > Metazoa > Chordata > Mammalia > Rodentia > Myocastoridae > Myocastor > Myocastor coypus. The sequence continues at coordinate 44,034 of PVJA010006312.1, forward strand.
CATGCCTATAATCCCAGCACTCTGAAAGGCTGAGGTAGCAGGACAGCAAGTTCAAGCTCAGTCTGTTCAATTTAATAATTTAGTGAAACCCTGTCTCAAAATAAAAAATAAAAAAGGACTGAGCAGCCAGGCATGGTGACATATGCCTATTATCCTGGCCCTTGGAAGACTGAAGCAGGAGGACTGCCATGAATTCAAGACTAACTTTGGGGAGGTAGGGAGCAGCAGCGTAGCTCTGCCACAGCACAGCACCTGCCCAGAAAGCATGCAGTCCTCAGCTTGATTACTGGTTCCAAAAAAACAAAAAGAACAACCTAGGCTACATAGCAAGTTCAAGGCTAGCCTGAACTACACAGCAAGACTTGTCTCAAAAAACTAAAAAATTAAAAAATAAAGGAAGGTGACTGAGGATGTAGCTCAGTATGAAGCCCCTAATTAAATCCCAAGTACCATCAAAAATTGATAATTTGTTTTCTTAAAATCTTAGTATATAACTTAGTATATACTAAGTATATAATTTAGTAGATAACTTAGATATAACTGTGTGAGATATATGCTAAGGAGAAATAAATGGGAGGTTGTATTTTATTTGTTCCTTGGTATATTTTTCCTTTTTTTTTTTTTTTTTTTTTTTCCTTTTTGAGACACTATGTAGTCCTGGCTGGCCTCAAAGTCAAGCTCACTACAATCTTGTATCTACCTAATGAATGTTCTGATTACAGTCATGTATATCTAGGTCTATTCTAGATTTTTTTAAGTGTAAGTCTGAATAGCCCATGGCTCTCTTGAAAAAAGCTACGTTGAGTAATGTTTTAAAGACTTTTTATTATAATTATGATGATGATGATGATGATGATGATGATGACGATGATGCTGATGATGATGATGCTGATGCTGCTGCTGATGATGATGATGGCTGGCTCAGCCTGCCCTGAGGGCAGGGCTGGTGCGGCATGTGGCACCAGGGATCAAACCACAGTTCCTGTGGCCACCTAAGCTTTCCTAAGCAGGCACTTTAGACCACTAAGCCACCTCCCCTTTTTTTTTTTTGAAAGCCAAATCTTTTATTGGAGCAATGGACCTCAGTGGGCTAGGGGCCATCACTGCACAGCTTGCTCATTGGCACTGCCACCAGAGTCCTGAGGCTTCATCACATCTGGAAGCTCTGGAGGGCTAGAGAAGGGCTCAATGTGCAGGGCCTTAAAGGTGTCATCTGCCCAGAAGGCCAGCCCCACTGTGGCTGGGGCCTATGGCCTTGCTGTTTGGCTGGTAAAGCCACACTCTCCCAGTGTTTTGCCATCATCTAGAAGCTGGTCATCCTTGTACAGCCTCTGCTCGTCGGGTGGCCGCTTGAGGATGCCCTCAATGATGCGCTTCAGCTCGAACATGGTGCTCAACTCCTTGGTGTCTGTGAAGACGGTGGTCTTGTGGCACCGGATCATGAGGAACACGTCCATCTCGGTGGCTGCCTCTCACTCAATGCGCCACCCCCCTTTTTTTTTTTTTGATACAGGATCTTGCTACACAGTGATCCTTCTGTCTCAGCATTCCCAGCACTGGGATTACAGGCATGCACCACCACATCTAGTTTCAGGGCCAGAAAAGCACACCCAGGGTTCTGGGGCAGGCACAGCATGTGGTACCAGGGATTGAACTCAGCACCTTGTACTTGCCAGGCAGGTGCTTAGGCTGTCAAGCTATCTCCCTAGCCTCTTGAGTAATCTTTTAAAAATTAAATCACAGTAGCTTTTATAGAAAAAACATTAATAATAATGCTTATCAGTTTACTGCCTTTACTATTTAGTAGAAGAAATAAACAATCAGAATATTTTACCAAAAAAAAAAAAACTAACATAACAGGTTCTATGAAATTAAGCTTATTAAATTTCCACTAGGAGACAGGGAAAGGCTTCCCAAAGGATATGTCCTTGTTGCTTGATTTGAGGAGCACAGAACATCTAGATGCTAGAGTACTAAGTCTGCACAGATAGGGCTAGCAAAGCCTGGAGAGAAGAAGAGCTGCTTTGAGGTTAAAGAAATATGATATAGGTGGGCTGGGGCTATAGGCTCTTTTCTAGAGTCTTATGTGTGAGATGGGAAAACATTGGATTCTAGCCCTAACATTGTTTAAAAAAAAAAAAAATGGTGAGGTGTCAGGGAAATACGTTATAACCCTAGCTGCTTTAGCACTTACTCTTCTGGGATATAAAGTCCATCAAATTTTGTAATGGTCCCTGTTCCACCTTGTACTCAAACAGACCCAAAACTATGCATAAGTTTGAGACCCTATAAGAGCTTCTTTATCTTTCACTTTTGCTTCCTGCCTTGAAAAGTGATTTCCACAGCTGACCTTATCTCACAAAAAGCTTTGCTGGTAGATTCACTGCTAATGGCCTTAAAACTTGAGACATAAAAAGAAGCCATCCACTTCAAATGCAACCTTTAGAGGTTTTAACACTGAGCCAGCCAAAGATAACAAGTCTTTTAATTCTGAGCAAATATAGAGAAAATAAACAGCTCACAGTAAACCATTTCATTCAGTGGTAGCCAGAATCCCCAGTCCCTGTTATCCTATTCACCCATCACCAACTCAAGTTCTGGCTAGATCTATTCTAAGCACAGGCAACACTGGAAACAAGGGCAGAAGAGGTTTTCAGGCTTTCACCTGAAGCGACATCCAAAAGGAAGTGGGTAACTGTCTGTACTGTAGTACCCTCCCCATCCCCAACTAGGCTCCACAGAATGTCAGCTCAGCCTGGCTTTTCTGGGACTTAGAAATTACAAAGAAGCTGGAAATGTGCCACTTGGAGCCCACAGACCACTATTCCTAGAAACTAGGGACTACTTAAGCCACTTAAATGGTGAGATTGACCCTTGTGGTCTAAATTCTACATGGGCATTTAAGGCATGCTTCTGTACAGAGCTCACTAAAACAGAAAAACCAGGTCTAAGCACAGTTTTGGGTACTCACTCATTCATATACAATACCTAAATACTTCCACATAGTGCTCCCTGCTGATCAAAACCTACTTTACATTCAAGCCCAATCCAAGCAATGCCTCCTCTAGGGGATCTTCCTGCCTTCACAGTTCTCAGTGGCCACTGTTTGCATTTGGAGTATTTTATTCACTCAAAAATGTGGGTACATACTTTTCTTAGGGCAACACTGTTTGCTACAATCTGCTGCATTTCATTTGCAAATTCTTTGAAAAGACTCCCCAAGCCCTACTAATGAGCCTTATCAGGAATTACCTTCAAATGCAAGAATGTTTATAACTCTTTCTTTCTAATTCTTCCTTTTGGTCCTGACCAGATCTGTTTTGTTTAATCCTATTCTATGCAGGCCATACCTTACATATCACTTTGATGGTTCTCTATTACTGTTAGCCAAATTATTCAAACTGCAGATATCAATCCCCCAGTCAGCATTTCATTTTTATTTTTAATTATTTCAATGGCAAGCAGAAACACAGAAATGACACCCAGGATTTAGAGAAGGATTTATTTTACATCAGTGGGCACTGATTGGAGTCATTCCCAAAATATCAGAAGCAAATTTCTGGTGGGCTAAGGGACTAAAGTGTACTGATTGGGAGAGGTGATCTGCTGCATTATCAGAGTTCACTAGGAAGGAAATACACTGTTCGACACAAGTTTTGCTTCATTTAATTAATAATGGTAATACTCATAGCATCTTACATTTATTTTTTGCATTAAATAAATGTGTATACTTTTAATTTCTTTTTATTATTACTTTTAATAAGAAATAACAATATGATAGTTTCAAAACACGTTATTAGTACATTCGCAATAACTGACACATTGCATACTGTTGTCCTCATAGTAGTTAGACAGAGCACAGGGTATAGACATGGTAAATATTCTAATCAATATTGGTAAGGAAAGAAAAAATTTCTTCTCTTTGAACTGAGAGGAAGTAGTTGCATACATAGTCCCATGTTCCAAAATTGCATTGGGTTATTGGTGAAACTGGCAGTGTTGGAGGTTGTTGATTTAAGCCTCTTAGAAGCTCATATAGCACCTTACATTTAAGTAGCATTTTGTATCAGGGGCTATTCTAAGTACTTTTACCATCATAAAAACCTTTTTAGATACCTACTGTCATCCTCATTCTTTAGGTCAAGAAGCTGAGGCAAGAGAATAAAAGTAAGTGATGGCATTAGACACAGGCAGTCTCATTCTATGGTCCAAGCTCTTAGCTACTATACTGTACTGTACTGTACTATACTATACTGGAAGGAGTTTTTATATACAATACATATAAACATGTCCATGGTTTAAAAACACTTGCCATGCAATACTACTTCTAAATACAGTACAAACTTCTGTCTCTTTAATTTTACTTCCACTGCTTTTTCTATGAAGCCTCCAACCTCCTACCAAGTTAACTAACATGTAGGCCCTGCATCTTCATTTATAGCCTGCCATCCTTTATCTTCACTCAAATCCCCTAAAGGAGCACTCTCTAGCCACTTCTCAGGTTAGCCTATAATGGCTCACTCTTGTATGTGTGCATGCACACACACAGACACACACACACATGATGCAGCACTGGCCTTGCTAAAATACTTTTGTTTCTGTAATAAAACAAAGGAAAACAAAGAAATAACAGCAACAACAAAAAAATCAGAGTCAGTCAAATAGCTCAGCAGGTTAAAGCATTTGCAAGAAGGCACAGGGGCCAAGGGTTCAATCCCTGGGCCTGCTTTATTGGTCCCACCCCCGGGGCACACTGAGACAGCAATTGGGACTGGGCATGGTGTCTCATGCCTGTAATCCCAGCTCTTGGGAGCCTGTAAACAGGCAAATCACTACAAGTCCAATCTAGTAGTGAGACCTGAACACCCTGTAGACCATTCCCTAAAATACAAAAAAAAAAAAAAAAAAAAAAATCACAAACCAACTTTCTAGATCTAGCACCTCCGGGTATATTCTTTGAAAAGTAGGAAGGGATAGTTTTCTACCTACCATGCAGCAGGTACCTCTTTAATCCTCACAACCCTGTGATGGTGTTGTCCTCATTTTATATGTAAGGAAAAAGTAGTTATAGGAGTTTTATTAATGTGCCAATGGCCCACAGTTTAAAGCACATTCCCTAAACTCTTTATCAGTTATTCCCCACATTTAAATATTTACAAGTATGCAATTTGGTTTTGCATTTTATTACAAACTATCTCAAGCTACTCTATTTATGCATGTCTTAGCTACCCAGATGAATTCTGACCCCCCTCTCACCTCACCACAAGGGTTTCCCCAATGCCACTGAACACATATCTAGGCACACAATAGCTACAGAGTTTTACCAAGTCAAATTGTTAGGTCTGGGCTCAGCTAGAAGACAGAAGCATTATGTTCTGGATAAAGCGGCTAAACAGCTGTGTCTATACCATACATATCAATTAGCTAATGTTTTTAGAGCTGAGGAGAAAGCTCTCTTAACCCAGAAAATCACATAGCAAAGTCTATGAGTCATTCTTGTCAGCAATGATATGAAGAGCCCAGAAAACAAGTAACAAAAAAAGAATTACAGTGGGCGGAGTGTTTTTTTCCCTTCCCACTCAGTAGGGCACACAATTGGGTTGATGATCTCTAACCAGTACATACAGCTTCAGCTATAGAATGAGGGAATCCCAAAGAGAAGGTCAATGAAGAAGCAGCCAAACTGAAAGGTACTCATGGGAAGCTCTGAGTGCTCAGAATAACATAACAGGCAAAATACTGACCAAGGAAACACATAATGTGGACTCTTAGTTCTAATTCATTTGCTTATTCAACAAATACTCGTCGAAAGCACCAAAGATACCAACCTAGTATATAATCTTGACAGATACATTATTTAACTTCTCTGGACCTAAATTTCATTATCCTTAAAGTTACCTTAACAAATACATTTCTTGTCCATTTGACAAGATGTTGACTCAACTGAAAAATGACACATTAACATCATGGCAAAGAACACCAGTGTTTTGGTTTTTTTTCAAATTGTAGTTAAATATACACATCATAGGAGAGACTATATTTTTTATCTGTATTTCTCTGGCCTAAGGAGAGTGTAGTGGTTGGAAGAAATGTGGAAATGAGAACACTAGTAATGTCAACTATGTCAGTCACCCACTTTTCTGATCTCACTGTTGGGCCTATAAGATTTCCAAGAATCACAGTACAAAGTCAGTTCTAGAATTTCCAGATTAGAAAGGTCTAGAATAGTAATGGCAAACCTTTAGAGCTTTCAAGGATACAAACAGCCTGCTGTTACACACACTGAGTAGGCTTGCCACCACTGGTATAGAAAAATCAAAGAATGTCAAAGCTAGAATGTTCTCTGGAAGCCAATTCATCCTAATTTGTAACCTTCTCATCTTTTTTCCAGAATTCAACCTCACCATTATGATGGCTCTGCCTGTGTATATACAAAGTGGTATCTTACAAACTATATTATCTAGTTTCAATAACTATTTTATTTTCCCGCTGATTTCTATTTTTAGAAAATTCTAACTTTTTATTTTATTTTATTTTTTATGGCCAGCTCAGCCTGCCCTTGAGGTGGGGCTGGCACAATATGTGGTGCCAGGATCAAACCGCAGTCCCTGAGGTTGCCTAAGCTTTCCTAAGCAGGTGCTTTAGACCGCTGAACCATCTCACCAGCCTCGTAGAAAATTCTTATCTAAACATTCTATTAGGGAATAGTTATATGGTAATACAGAAAAGTTCATATACCCAGATTGGGATCATAATGAGAGATCATTGTGTTACTAAAGTTACAAAGTAGTAATGAAAATAATCAGGAAGAGACTGCCACCACTGGGCATGGCCCAGAATAGAGACAGCGGAAACCCATTTGCCAAGTCTGCCGAGCTGGACAACCCCTTCCAGGCCCTGTGATCCTGTGCTCCAGCACCGACCCAGCCCACAGATGTGATTTTTGTCCTCTAGATCATTGGCAGCCCAGGTTGGGGCTTCAGCGGCTAGATTGCTGCTCTGCTTTTGCTGGAGCAGTGCTCATGCTGCTGATCGCCCTGGCATTGCTGTACTGGGAACTGTGATGCTGAAGCAGATCCACTCCCTATACCGACACACAGGTGCCAGCTTTCAGAAGGACCAGCAAGAATTTGCTGCTGGTGTCTTTTCCAACCCAGCAGTCCCGCAGCTACCAACACAGCCACTGAGGCTGCTGAAAATGCCTTCCAGGGCCGTGAGCCCTAACTGGGACATCCAGGCCCTGTCACTTGAGGAAGCCACGAAGCCCTCATCTCTGAGGTGTCTAGGACTGGGGAGAGAGACATCACTGCTTGATGGCTTCTGTACAGTGTCCTACATCCATGGCCATGACTGCTGAACTCAGTGTGGAGGTGCCAGGAGGCCACTGTGACCCGGTCACTGCTCAGCTTCCCCTCATCAGACCAAACTCCTACCCCTACTCACACACTCCAACCTAGCTTCCCTCTGCTGTGCCAAGGCTGTTGCTTCAGTTATTTAAATAAAAAGAAAAGAAACTAGAACTGGAAAAAGAAAATCAGGAAGAGTCCCCCCACAGACAAAGGACTGTTGAGATTCAAGTTTAGACCACATGGCCCAATTGTCCCTTCTAAAGCCAGCCTTGCTCATTCTGGCATTCTGGATGGAAAACCCTAACTCAGTCGGCTAGAGAAGTAGCTCAGTGGTAGAGATCCTGGTACCACTACCTGTCCTGGCATGTACAAGGTCATGGATTTGTTTCCTTGCAGAAAGGAAGCAAGCAAGCAAGAAAGAAAGAAAGAAAGAAAGAAAAGGAGAGGAAGACAGAGAGAGAAGGGAAGGAAGGGGGTTGGAAAGAGAGAAGATGAAAGGGGGAGAGAGGGAGAGAAGGATGGAGAAAAGAAGGGAGAGCAGAAGAGGAACAAGTAGTTTTTGTTGTTGTTTTTGGTTTGTTGTTTTTGTCTTTTTGAGACAGGGTCTCACTATGCAGTTCTGGCTGGCCTTGAGCTCAGTTTTGTAGCCCAGGCTGGTCTCGAACTTGCCCCGATCCTCCTGCCTCAGCCTCCCAAGTGCTGGGATTACAGGCGTGTGCCACCATGCCTGGCAAGTAGTTCTAGAAGACTGAAAAAAAATCTACCATGTTTAGTAGAAAACAAATTAAATAAAAAAGTAAAACTACTTCAGTCAGAAAAACTGCAACTTTAAAGTGGTCATCCATCCCTTAGAAACATCAAACAATCTGGGCGCTGACTCTTTTCCATGAGAACTTCTCTTTTAGTCATATACTATAAGTCAAATGAACACACAGTGCCCTTGAGTAAAAGATACCAGGGGATCTTTATGATTTGGTAAAGAATGTTCCCAATACCCCTTGGAATGCAAAGCTATAAGAAAGCGAATATGGGGGCAGGAGATAAGCTCAGCGGCACAACCCCTGCCTGGCAAGCACAAGGTCCTGAGTTCCATTCTCAATTCAAGAAAAAAAAAAGAATATAAATGTTTATAAGATCTAAATCCCTCCTCGGGAAATATATTAAAATGTTGACACCCTCATTTTCGAAGTTTGATGCTACTAGAATTCTAGGCACGTGCCACTATATCTGGCTGAGAGATTTTTTTTTTTTTTTTTGGTATCAGGGATTGAACTTTGGATCTTGCACTTGAAGGCAGATACTCTGTTTTGTTTTGTTTTTTGTTTTTTGTTTTTTTGTCTTTTGAGACAGGGTCTCACTATGCAGTTCAGGCTGGCCTTGAGCTCACTTTTGTAGCCCAGGCTGGTCTCCAACTCACACCAATCCTGCCTCAGCCTCCCAAGTGCTGGGATTACAGGCGTGTGCCACCACACCCGGCTGATACTCTGGTTTTTGGTTTGTTTTTATTTTGGGTGTAGTATCAGAGATCAAACACAGGACCTTATACTTGCCAGGCTTATGCCACTGAGCTATATCCTCAGCTCTCTGTATTCTATTTTTTAAAAGAAGAATCTGGGTAAAGAATATGGGCTCTGAAGCCATACAGTCATTTAAATCCTGGTTCTATTATTACCTGTGAGATCTTAAACAAATCACTAAACTCTGTGCTTCGGGTTTCCACTTTGTAGGATGAGAACAACAGTAGTACCTGCTGATACAAACATCTGTATCTCGTTTGCAGAAGAGAGGTTACACAGAAATATACTCAAACTGAGCATATGAAATGAAGGCATTTTATTACATGTAAATTATATCTCAATGAAGTTAATCTGGAAAGTTAACAAAAATTATAGTAATTACTCCTGGAGGAATGTGTAAAGAACTGCAAAACAGTTTCAGAAAACATAGTAAATATTCAATAAATGTTACTTATTTATAATGGTGCTCACAGCCCTTATGTCCTGTAACTGCTCCTGGGGAATAAAGAAATATCTAAAAGTTCAAAGGCATCCTCAGCTCACCCAGGAGTAACATTTTCCCAGAAATTTCATTATGGACCTAGCTCACCAGATAAAACACCAGTGTTACAAAACTTATTTATTCCATGATCGAGCCAAGGCTGCATTTAACACCAGGAAATCCAAACCACAAGAATAATCACCAGAGCTAAAGATACTCCTATCAAACTGGGAAGGATTGACTGTTATTAGTCTTCTGATTGAGTCTTCCCTCAATATCTTCTCTACTCAGAGATCTGAGAGTAACAGAAAGATAGCAAGCTTCCTGGTTAATTCAACTTCACCAACTTTAAAAATCTATAGGAATCTGTGATGATTTATGTCTAGTTGTCCCCCCAAAGCCTCATACAATCATGGGGTGTGGCTTCTATAGATTGAGACTTGATTCATGATCCCTGGGATTGTGTTTTACTACTGATGGGATTATCGGTCTAAGTAAGGCTGAGACTATGGGTGTGGTCTAGGGCAGATATCCTAAGGTAGAGAGCCTGAATGTAATATAAAGAGTGACAGAGAGACAGACTCGAGCTGTAGCTGTTGCTCTGCTGCCCTGTTTGGTTGGCTGCCTCTGCCACCATTTTGTTGCTGTTCCGCCGCCATGAACTGGATGCTCTCTGATCTGTTCTACTCAGCCTTGGGCCAGCTGAATATGGACTGAAACCTCCACGAACTGTGAGCTAAATAAATCTTTCTTTTCTTCATTTTGAGTGTTGAGTACTCGTCCCAGCAACGAGTAAAAAGTAACTCAGACAGAATCATAAACAGAAAAAAGAAATCAGTGTCAGAGGCAGAATAGTATAGTAAAGAAAACACCTTGCAGAGACAAGACAGTGTTAGCCTCAACTGACACAAATCATGTAACTATGAGTTAGTCCCACTCCTCCCTTTTCCCATCTACAAATGAAGGGATGACCATAATCTCAGTGGCCTGACAATGGCAGAAAAACTTATCTAAGGGGCTGGGGAGATAGCTCTGTGGCACAAGTGCCTGCCTGGCAAGTGCAAGGTTGTGAGCTCGAACCCTGGTCCTGCAAAAAAGAAAAACATCTAAGATAACTTGGGTCAGAGTCTCAGCCTTCTAAAAAAATCTCAAGATAAGTCAAGTGAGCCAATTCACAAAAAACTAATTCTGCCTTGGATCCAGAATGTAGTACAGGGAGTGCCTCACTGCGGCAGTTTTAACATGATGACAGTGGTAATCTGCAAATACCTCCTTTCAACTGCTATGACCAGGGACCATTCTCTCAGCTGGTAATGCCACATAGGGCTAAACCTGTGAATCAAGGAGTCAGGATGCCAAAAGAGGTTCATGCTTGGCATTTTCTCCCTTCTCATTCTCTGGGTCAAGCCCAGGAGCTTAGAACAGTACCATGAGGTAAAGGGCAAGGAAGGTAAGACAGATAACATCCGTGTTCTGTTCTTCCTGGGAATTAGACTGCCATGCATACTGAAAGGGGCATGGGGCCTTCAAGATACATAGTACAATGAATCAGAGAAAAGGTTCTTTTTTATGGGTAAGCAATGAACTATGCACAATGAACGACTTCTAGCTTAGGCATGAGAACACTGATGTGCTGGTGTTTTGTGATGAACTGAGCTGTTTAGTATTTATACTCTAGTCTCTCTCAGACCCTATGCCTGCTCAAGGTAGAAAAAACTAACTGAACCTGTTGTACTTTCTCTTTATATGCACTGCCCTCCACCCAGTAGTAGAAATTGAAGAAATGGGCATGCTAAGCAACATCCAACACCTCCCCCTATTACGGTTTATGTCTAGTTGTCCCTCCAAAGCCTCATGTAGTCATGGGGTGAGGACATCTATAGATTGAGACTTGATCCATGATCCACTGGAATTATGTGATTTAGTACTGATCTAGAGTTTGAGACTTGATCCATGATCCCTGGGATTATGTTTTAAGTACTTCTAGGATTATGGGTGTAGCCTAAGGTGGATAGGCTAAGGCAGAGAACCTGATGTAATTTAAAAAGAGAGACAGAGAGACAGACTCGCACTGTTGCTCTCTGCTCCCCTGGTTGTTCTGTTGCCTCTATTGTGATTGTTGCTGTTCTGCCACCATGAACTGGATGCTCTCTGCCCTGTTCCACTCAGCCTTGGGCCAGCCAAATATGGACTGAAACCTCCAGTAACTGTGAGCTAATAACTGTGAGTGTCGGGTATTTGTCCCAGCAACAAGTAAAAAGTTAAGACAACCCCTGTTTGAGACAGGGTATTATCAATTTGGCCTGGCTGGCCTCAAACTTGCAATCCTCCTGCCCCAACCTCTCCAGAATCTGGAATCACAGGCATGTGCCACAGTGCCTAGCAGGTTTGTGCTCTTAAGAGATTAAAGATGAGAGGATAATATATGGCTAAATGTAACAAAAGCCTGTATAAAGTGTGATGGAGGCACAAAAGTGAATTTGACTCCCCCGATAGAAAGAAGACATTAGGGGCCCAGCAGGATGGCTCAGTGGTCTAAAGTGCCTGCTTAGGAAAGCTTAGGTGGCTGCAGGGACTGTGGTTCGATCCCCAGCACCACATGCTGCACCAGCCTTGCCCTCAGGGCAGGCTGAACCGGCAATAAAAATAAATAAACAAACACGGGCGTGGTGGCGCACGCCTGTAATCCCAGCACTCGGGAGGCTGAGGCAGGAGGATTGATGCGAGTTCGAGACCAGCCTGGGCTACAAAAGTGAGCTCAGGACCAGCCTCAACTGCATAGTGAGACCCTGTCTTAAAAAGACAAAAAAAAAAAAAAAGTTCTGAAACAAAAAATTTTTTTAAAAAAAAAAAATAAATAAATCTTTTTAAAAAAAGAAAAAAGACATTAAAGGTGATGTCACTGAAAAGATGATGTGTAAACTGGGTCATGGAGGATGTACATGTAGGATATATGGGAACACTGCTCCTTACAGAAGGAACAGAAGGTACGGAGATCTCAGATATGAAAGGGATTATGGGCCAGCCAGATAGTACAGCAGACTAAAGTGCCTGCTAAGGCAGAGAGTGCAGCAGCCAGAGTGCAGTGGCCAGGGTTCAATCCCTAGCATGCCATGCCAGCCCCACTCCCAAGGCAAGCCAAGACAGCAATTGAGACTGTACATGGTGGAGCACGCCTATAATCTCAGCACTTGGGAGGCTGAGAACAGGAGGATCACTGTGAGTCTGATCTATGTAGTGAGATCCTATAAAACCTGAAGACCCTGTACTAAGTACATGGGGAGGGCATGCTTCAGGAACAGCAAACCATCAGATAGAGCTGGAACACAGCTTGGGTGAGTATGGCATCTCATGTTATTTAGGGTCTTACTTCTCAAACAGGACTGCAAAATTGCCAAGCAAAGAAAAGACAAAAAAAAAAAAGCGCTGAAAAGTAGAAGATACACATAACATATTCCACTTCCTCTCCCATCTTTTCCCATTCTTCCTTACACATATACATCTCTCTTTCACCACACACACAAACATCCCTGACAGCTCTGAGAAAGGGAAGAATAAGCTGCAGTGAGTGGATCTAGAATCTCTAGATGAAAGGAGAACCTTAGGACCCTAGAGAACAGGTATTTAGTACTAATTTACAAAGGTCTAATCAACCATAGCAGCCAAGCAATTTAGAATAGTTGAGATAGTCACTTCTCACCATTCAAGCCAAATTCCAAGGACTTGATTCTACTTTTTCCACTCAAATTCATTTCTAGTAAATCATCTCCTCTGTCCATCTACTAAAAATACTGTGGGGAAAAAAATAAATAAAAATAAAAATAAAAATTCTGTGCGAGCTCAAGTAATAAAGATACCCCAACAAATCCAGAGCTAACTTCGTCTTTAAAAATGATTCCCAGGGGCTGGGGAGATAGCTCCGAGGCACAAGTGCTTGCTGGGCAAGTGCAAGGTCGTGAGTTTGAACCCTGGTCCCACAAAAATAAATAAATAAATAAATAAATAAAATAAAATAAAATAAAATAAAAATGATTCCCAGCCAGGAGCAGTGTGAAGAAGAAGCGAGCACGACCCCTAGGCCGCTCAAAGCTGCGCGCCACTGCATCTCGTGTCTAGCGCCTGTGACCCGCCGCCGTTGCCACCATGCCCAAGAGAAAGGATGAAGGGGATGCTAAAGGTGATAAAGCCAAGGTCAAAGATGAACCACAGAGAAGATATGCAAGGTTTTCTGCTAAACCAGCTCCTCCAAAACCAGAGCTCAAGCCTAAAAAGGCCCCTGCAAAGAAGGGAGAGAAGGTACCCAAAGGGAGAAAGGGAAAAGCTGATGCCAGCAAGGATGGAAATAACCCTGCAGAAAATGGAGATGCCAAAACAGAACAGGCACAAAAAGCTGAAGGTGCTGGAGATGCCAAGTGAAGTGTGTGCATTTTTGATAACTGTGTACCGCTGGTGACTGTACAGTTTGAAATACTATTTTTTATCAAGTTTTATAAAAATGCAGAATTTTACTTTTTTTTTTAATCTATGTTGTTAGCACACAGAACATTTCATTGTTTTGGAGGGAAGGAGCATATATCAGTAATACAATGTCTCCAAAGCTGGGTTGATGTGGGGAAGGCGCCTTTCCCTGCTGGTTTTGAGAGACTTCCTCTTGGCTCCCAGGAGGAAGGATTCCATGATGTTGACACATGTGGCCACCTTGGCACAAATGCCTTGTAGTGCGGGACAGCTCCCAGTTCATTTTATGTCCTCCTTTTCCTCTGCGATCAGCATAGGCTTAACTCCCTTAAGCCCAGAGACCCATTGGGATCTGATTCTCAAAAGTGATGTTACCATTGTCAGGCAGTCTGGATTTGCCAGTAACGTTGAGATGGTGTCCCACAAGAACAATTGATTTCTTTTTCTAGATTGTGAAACTTCAGATTGATAATTCTGCCATTTTCATTTCCTGAAAGTCAGGGTCAGCTTGTGAAAAGTTGTTAAACAACATGATAAACATGAAATGTCAACCTTCACTCTAAACTTTCCCTACCTCAAAGCCTCAAATGAAGACTTCATTGGATTTTATAGTGGCTTTCTGATTTTTGGTAGTCCATCCAAGAAGGGAGTTTGAAAGTTGTTGTATACTGTTAACGATTGTGTGCCCATGTCCTGCCTGAAATACCACGATCATTTATGAAAAGTATCTTTAATAAAGCTGGATACAGTTTGGCTTGGAAAAAAAATAAAATAAAAATAAAAAAAATAAAAATGATTCCAAGCCAGACATGGTGGCACACACATGTAACCTCAACACTTGGGAGCCTGACGCAGAGGGACTGCCATGAGTTCAAGGCTATATAGTGAGTTCTTGTTAGAGGGAACAGAAAGTACAGAGACCTCAGATATGAAAAGGCCTACCCTGTTAGCCTCAACTACACAGCAAGATCCTGTCAACAAAATAATAATAATAATAATAATAATAATAATAATAATAAGCTTCCAGTCATAGCTATATATGGTTGCATCATGCTAAATGCAATTATTTTTTTAAATGGTGGTACCAGGGATCAAACTTAGGACCTTGTGCTTGCCAGGCAAGCACTTATTCCACTAAACTATCTTCCTGGCCCCAGAAAAAAAAAATTTAGATGGAAAAAAAAAAAAAGACTATCTCCTAAGCAGGACACAGTCCCATGTTTCAATGATGCTAAAAATCCTAAGGTTGTGACACAGGGAGGCCAGGCAGACAAGTGAAGGTAACAAAGTCAAAGAAGCCACAGAAATAAGACTCACACGACATAGTCTGTAACTACACTGGAAAATGCTGGAAGAAAAGCATGGACTTTAGAGTTAGATCTGAGCTCTACTATCAAGCCACCACAAGCTGACTTAGTTCACAGAATTTCATTCCCCCCACTTTGTAAATAAAAATAATAACAGCACTTAACCTCGGGGCATTACTGGAAATATTGACTGAAAAATACAAACCACTTCACCTGATATACAGTCAATATTTAAATAACTTTACTGAGGCAGATAACCATTTATTCTAATGGCTTCTTGACTGTTGTCTCTTCCCTTGCCTGGGATGTTACTGGTTGTCTCCTCCCCCTGCTTGGAATATTTTCAATTAATATTTGTACTAGGGCCAGCAGGATGGCTCAGTGGTCTAAAGCACCTGCTTGGGAAAGCTTGGGCGGCTTCAGGGACCTCGGTTCGATCCCCGGCACCACATGCTGCACCAGCCCTGTCCTCAGGGTGGGCTGAGCCGGCCATAAAAATGAGTGAATAAACAAACATAGGTTCTGAAACAAGAAAAAAAAAAAAAAAAATTTGTACTAACCTAATGTTCTGTAACTGGTAAAAGAAGTAGTGATCTCTAGTTTGTATTTCCCAAAGCAGTTATGCAAATTCCTTAGCCTGTCCTTGAATACTCAATAAAAGTAATATCCTTCAGTGAGTCGGGGCTCACTTCAAGAGACAAGTCTCAGACCTCTGAGCTAAAATATATATATATATATATATATATATATATATATATATATATGTGTGTGTGTGTGTGTGTGTGTGTATATATATATATAAATAATAAATAAATAACTTTACTGCATTTCCCTTTACCTATGACCACAATGTTGTACTACTATAATATTGAACAGTAAACCCTGAATTTATGCAATTCATATCATGTTAAGTAAGCACTAACAATTCTGTCTATTCTGTTGGAAAAGAACTAAAATACTATTTAGATATATTCAAAACAATGGATAGGCTGAGACGAATAATCAATTATAGTAACAAACACAAGCCTATTTTTGTCCAATCTCCTGAAACAAAAATGTCATGGTCAGGGTAGCTTAAAAAAAAAAAAAAAATTCTCACAATAACAGAGGCTAGGAAGCCCAAGATCACAGAAGACAGTTTCTGATGAGGGTCCACTTCCTTTTTTTGGGGACTTGGGATTTAACCCATGACCTTTTCACTGAGCTATAGTCCCAGCTTGTTTTCAATTTTTACTTTCAGACAGTGTCTCGAGTTGCCCATGCTGAGCTAAAACTTGTGGTCTTCCTGTCTTAGCCTCCCAAAGCATTGAGATTACAGGTATATGCCATCATGCCCAGCTCGCAAATGGTCACATTCACACTGTCTTCCAATGGCAGAAGAAGCAAGGGAGCTCTCTAAGGGTCTCTTCTATAACAGCACTAATCCCACTCAGGAGTGTTTGGTCCTCATGACCTACTACTAACCCCCCAAAGGCCCCACCCTCACATAAAATCATTTTGCAGGTTAGGATTTTAACATATGAATTCTGGAGTGATACAGGCATTCAGTTTATAGCATTCTGCCTCTGTCTCCCCACTCCTAATGAGGTCCTTCATTCATGTAAAATACAATATATTTCCAAGAGTTGCAAAACCTCTTTTTAAAATTTTTCTTTTTCCAAAAGCATTAACTTGCTCCAGCATCAACTCTAAAGCCTGAAAACTAAAGTCACATCTGAATATCACCTAATCTTCAGAAAATAAATAAATCAGATATGGATGAAACTCAAGGTATGATTCATATTGAAGCAAATTCTTCTTCAGCTATGGACCTGTGAAACCAAACAAGTGATGTGCTTCAAAATATAATGGTGGGATAGGCAAAGGACATATATTTCTTTTCCAAAATGGAAAAACAGAAAAGAACAAATGGTCATGAGATCCAAGTAGTCTACATAAAAGGCAAGCTCTATGACAGAGTTTAAAGCTCAAAAATAATCCTTTTTGGCTCAGTGTTCTGCCCTGGAGGCCATATGGGAGAAAGAATTCCACCTCCAGGTCCTACTGAGTTAGTATTCCTGCTCTCACAGCTTTTCCACACAGTTTTGATCCCAAGGCTACAGCCAGTCCTGCCCCCATAGATTTGGATTACACTCTCCAGATGGCTTCAGGAAGAAGCCAAGTGGCCTATGGAAACCTAGGTGATAGTCTCTCCTTTGAGGACAAGGAGCCAACCCTGATGACCTCTGAGCTACTTCCCAGTTCATTCTCTTATCTTAAGGGACAGTGCTTTGCTTCTGTTAGGATGGCTGACTAGGGTACTAGTTTACAGACTAATTTCCTTATCAGTCACTTGGCTACATCATTAGTGCTCTCTTCCAACCATGTTTTTCTCACTCTCTCGTTCTCTCTTTCCTTTTTCTCCCCCCAATATGGAGACCAGGCTTGAAGGTACACACCTGTAATCCCTAGGCTGAGGAAGAAAGACTGCTGTAAATTGGACTCCAGCCTAGCCTACAAAGTGAATTCAAGGCTAGCCTGAACTATATAGTGAAACCTGTCTCAAAAAGACAAAAAAAAAATTAATATGGCTAGGCTGAAAATTTTCCAAATCATTAACTTCTAGTTGCTTTTCAGGTTAACAATTCCTTAAGTTATTTCTTTCCTATTATATTTTTCTCTAAACAGGCAAGAGAAGCCAAGCTTACACTTTCAACAACTTTGCTTAGAAACTGCTTTAGCTACATATCATTTCACTAGGTGCAGATTCTACCTTCCACAAAACATAGAGCATGAACACAACATACATCCGTGTGCACACACATACACATTAAAACATGAAACCAATTCAACCAAGTTACTTTCCACTTTAAAAGCACAGGTTATCTTTCCTTCCATATCCCATAACAAGTTCCTTATCCATACTTCTACCAATAGTCTGTCCGTGATTAATCTGATATTCTTTAAGAAAGTTGAGGCTTTCTCTAGTGTTCTCCTTTTCCTAATCCTTCATTTGTAATCATCTTCAAAGGTCTGGTATGACAACGGAGGCTTTCTAACATGCACGGCCAAACTCTTCCAAAATCTCTTTGTTCTGAGGTACAAAGTTACTACCACATTTTAGATATTTGTTATAGCAGCACCCTCAATCCTTGGTAACAATTTGCCTTAGTCCATTCAGTCTACTATAATAAGAATAATTTAGACTCAGTGATTTAAAGAACAAATATTTCTCAAAGGCTGGGAAATCACCAGACCAGGAACCTCCCAGGTTAAGGCACCAGCAGATTGAGCGTCTGGAGGGCGCCATTTTCTGGTTCATGGATGGCAT
Organism: Myocastor coypus; assembly: GCA_004027025.1. Lineage (NCBI taxonomy): Eukaryota > Metazoa > Chordata > Mammalia > Rodentia > Myocastoridae > Myocastor > Myocastor coypus. Next base: position 62,456 of record PVJA010006312.1, read on the forward strand.
CTTTTCACTGTATTCTCTCACAGCAAATGGGATAAAGGAGCTCTCTAGGGTTCTCTCTCTCTCTCTCTCTCTCTCTCTCTCTCTCTGTCTCTCTTTCAAATTTATCTTTTATTTTTTAAAGAGAATTTTAAAAAACATTAGAAACAATACAGAATTTCAATAAGCAAAATTATAAGAATAAGAATTCAACAATGGTTGTTATATTGCATGTTGTTGTCTTCAAATTAGTTGCTCAGATTTCTCTAGGGGTCTCTTATATAGATACTCATTCCAATCATGAGGGCTCTGATTTCATGAACTACACATCTATCTACCAATGATCCCAACCTCTTAATAATTGGGGATTATAAATTTGAAAGGAATACAAATATTTAGTCTATAGTAGGGTCTCATCAATCAAGGATCTGCTGAGTATGAATCCAGGGTTAAGAAAAAAACACTACATGTTCTAGCTGAGGTCTATGTACTTTTGCTTGACAGGTGGGCCAAACGTTCAAGGGCAGATAGTTTTTCTCTAGGTGTTAAGTCTTGTCACATGAGACTCAGGAGACTGAGTCCAAGATTTAGGGTGACCTTAGCACTATGGTTATCAAGAAGTGACATCATTACTCCTGAGTTTCTCCGGGGCAGAGAGTGACTATGCCTATTTTTTATATCTCCAGATTTTAGCACATTGTATAATAACCAATTGTGAATATTTGCTGAATAAATGAGCTGACATGGACATAGCTTTACTTTTATTGCTTGGCCTTTAGGCATTTGCATATACTCTTGCTAACACCTAGAATTATCTTTCTAAACTCCATTTACTTAGCTAATATTCAGTTTTCAGCTATTTTTTTTTCATTTATGCATTTGGTACAGGGTCTCACTACACAGCTCAGGCTTGTAATAATCCTGTTTTCCGCCTCCTCAGCACTGGAATTATAGGTATGTGCCACTAGGCCTGCTCAGCTCACCCTGGGGGCAGGGCAGGCACAGCATGTGGGCCCAGGGATCAAAATCTGGTTCCTCAGCTCTCAATTTAAGCATCACCTTCTCAGATAATGTCAGGGGGTGTTTGTTTGTTTGTTTGTTTTTTGTCTTTTTGAGACAGGGTCTCACTATGCAGTTCAGGCTGGCCTTGGGCTCACTTTTGTAGCCCAGGCTGGTCTCGAACTCACATTGATCCTCCTGCCTCAGCCTCCCGAGTGCTGGGATTACAGGAGTGCATCACCACACCTGGCACAATGTCAGGTTTTTTAAAGCAATATTAAGAAGCACTAAGCACTATCACTCTAAACAGTATTAAGTTTGTCTGTTAGCTGTACCCTTTCATCACAAGGACTTCATTGCAATTATTTGTTTCATTTTTGCCTTCCCTACCACATTAGGAGACCAGGAAAAATATTTTTCTTGTTCATCATATGATTCCCATGGTCTAGCCTAATAGTACAGAGGTAGTACCCAATGTTAAAGGAAAGAAAAAATGCACAAATGAATAAATGAATGACATAACTCCAGTCCCAAATAATTCTGGGACTTTGGAATTCAAAGCTGTCTGTCTCTAAGTTGAAAACACTTAGTTTTTACTAGAATGTTAATAGTAACTATACATATCCTTAAATGAAAGATGGCAGCAGAATTTGTGAACAACAGAACAAAAACTATATGACAGAAAGTGAGATAAGGACTGAAGCATACTATCCCTGCCCCATTCCGTACATGCCATGCTAATGAACATAGTTTATTAACCTTCAGGACAGTCCATTATCCAATCTAGGCTCACAAGGTTCATGTGAATTTATGACAGAAATAATCCTCAATATTAATGGCTATTAAGTAAATTTTATAGCCAACAAATTGATAGGCCTTATTCCTCTCCTTTTAGGTTTATTCTCTTTTCTTACATTGTATTTGTTAATTCAGTAAGATAAGTGTCCCCAATAATAGCTGTCAAAATAAATTCACTAGAGGAAGTTATAAACAGGGAACTATCGTTTAGGAAGGATAGGATCGAGATGGCAAAAAGGCCTAGATTCCAGTCTGGCTAGCTATGAAACTTTGGGTTAGTCACTTCTTGATCACTTATCTCGATAAGTGACCTCCTCTGTAAAATGGCAATCATGAGGTTGTGGAGAAGATTGTGGAAACATATACAAAATATCTAATATAATGCCTTGCATCCAACACATGTTTATTGAAAAACAAACAAAAAATACCAAGGGCATAGGGTACCAATTCCTCAAAACATTAAGTGTTTTCACTTGACCCACTACAGCCCAGAGATCCAAGAAGCCAGAAACTATTCATAAAGATCCGGGCCTTCACTGCCTCCTAATAGGGGATGGGAAGAGTGCCCTGTTTTTTATTCTGTCAGCATTGTCTGAACACTGAAGAAATTATTGGAAGGGGTTGCAGGGAGCACACTAAGACTCTCCCAGAATATCAAATCTATTATCAGCCTGGTTACAGAAAGTCTCAGGACTGTTATCTGCAAACTTGGTAACCTATAGCCCAGGACAATTTAGGACTGGGGTGTTTTCACACCAAAGATTAAAGACTGCCATACAACCAAAACAGTGAAATGTGGGAACAAACCACAGCGCCAGATGTAAAAATTAGCTAGGGGGTTGACCCTTCCCAAGATGCAAGGAAGGAAACAATGGAATAAACAGACCCTCCTCCTCTTCAACATGCTAGCTTTATGTTACAGTAAGCCTTATGTAGAGTTTAGCCTTTATACAGATTTTAATTTGTCTTTAGAAATTTTTTCAGATACTACTCTACTCAAGATTAAACACCGGTCAAGCCACTGCTTTCTAGGACTGTTTGTATACCTGAAACTAAAGTAGCTAGATCAGATGACTCTTTTATCTTGATGAACTTGTTCACAGATGTTCCTCATGTAAGATTTATAAGAAGCTAAACTCTAAAACACTGCTCTTGAAAAACAATGAGACAGAGATCTCAGGTGTATTATTTGTCATCAGCTTAGTCAATCCTCCAGGAAGAAGGGTGAGGAAGATAATGAAATGAGAATAAGTCACTGCGACCCAACAAATCCCAAATCCCAACACCTCCAGCCTTGGGACACGATTATCTCACAGCACCCAGCAAGGAGTTCAATAAATGCAAGCAAATGATTTCATGCGATAAGCACGTGGGATGATAACTACCAGCTCCCATGCTGTCTCTCAGAGGACAAATGTGGAGCAGAGGTCTGAACGCCTTAAAATGAAAATAGGAAAAAAGTTAAAGAGCTTGTGCTTCCTGCCTTTCCCAATCTTAGCACTACCAGCAGAGAAAAAAAGCAAAACAGGATATGTGTAGGAAATTTACCAAGAATCACAAAGTTATTGGATAACAGACATGAAATTTAATGCAATTCTATATGTGTGTGTCTGTGTAATTTTCCAAGTGTGTGTGTCTTCCTAGTCTTAACTCCACCAAGAAGCCCCATGGAGGAGTTTCAGGAAGTGATTACTTCCAGAAAGTAAGCAAAGCCTGGTCACAGCATCAGGTTCTTGTCAGCTCTTCAGGCTCTGTGAGGTTTGGCGCTACACACACAACCACAGTCAAACTAAAATATTAATAGTATACAGAAAAGTCAAGTAAGTTTGTAAAACAACAGCTTCTGAGCCAGTAATATTTCAGTATACTGTATCTCAGCATATGAGATTACATCCACATAGTTCTTAATTAGGGAGGTTGGTCAGCCATAAAGCTGAGAAAAGCAAGAGTCCCAGATAGATATTGGTAGTATTTATCAGTCATTCATTCCACAAAGGTTTACTTAATATCTACTGTATGCCATTCATAATTCTAGGCCCTGGGAATAGAATAATCGTGAAACACTCAAGAAGAGAGAGCCAACAAAGTTTAAACATTCCAGTTGCTTTCCCATGACCTTCTATCCTACTATGAAACAAATGCATCAGCCTATCGTAGCTGTTCTACCAGTAGAGCTCGTAGCTGCAAGAACAACCTGTTTTGCTAGTTCAACAACTAAGTGTGGTTCTAGCTAGTTAAAGCAGAAAAAGAACCAAGCAAAAGTGTAACTCAGGCCTCATCTGGAAATATAAGACACCAAGGATGAATGCCAAGAACAACCCCTAAACCAGGTAACAGAACTAGTCCAATCAGGACACAAATTCTTCGATTGCCAATCTCTACTACACTAGTCAGTGTAGTGTCACTACCTCTACTGCTCCACAAATTCAATCCTACTACATACACCACCACCACTGCACCTTGCTTCCCTGCATCACAAATTCTTCAGGGCCAGTATGGTGAGTGAATTAAAAAAAAAAAAAAAAAAAAAAAACATAGGGTAAGCTGCAAACAGAAGAGGAAAAAATTTTGGACACAGGAAAAGATAATAAATATTCATTTAAATCACTCTGGCATATATACAAAACAATGGTTCCATCTAACTAGTGTTTTTTGGATTTCCTGTTTTGTTTTTTTGGTTTGTTTTTATATTTTTAGGGAAGGGTCAACAGGGACAGGGTCGTCAGGGTCTCACTACTAGATCAGACTCATAGTAATCCTCCTGTTTACAGCCTCCCAAAAGCTGGGATCACAGGTGTGCACAAGGAAGCCCAGTCTCAATTGCTGTCTGAGCACACCCCAGGGGGTGGGGCTGGCACAGCAGTCCTGGAATCCAATGGGCCCTTAAGCCTGCTTGCAGGTGCTTTAATCCACTGAGCTATTTGGCCAACCTCTAATTAGTATTTCTAATCCAGACACCTTCTCTATAATCTCCAATGTCAGGATGTAGTATTCTACATTGCTATGTGAAGGTAGAAAATGTACTGGTCTCACTAACAAGTCCTCCACTATTTCTGACAGTTTCATCTCTTACAGTTAACTTAACACTGATGTTGTAATTTTACTACATCACTCTTGTGAACTAAAGAGGAAAGAACGGGAGGGGAGAGAGAGGGACGGAGAGAAGAAGAAAGGCAGGCAGAGAGAAAGGGAGGAAGGAAAGGTGGGAGGGGGAGAGAGAGAAAGAGAGAGCGCCCAGTAAAAAGTTGGGCAAAATCTTGAACAAATGGGGCCCGGCAGGATGGCTCAGTGGTCTAAAGCGCCTGCTTAGGAAAGCTTAGGCGGCTGCAGGGACCGAGGTTCTATCCCCGGCACCACATGCTGCGCCAGCCCTGCCCTCAGGGTGGGCTGAGCCGGCCATAAAAATAAATAAACAAACAAACAAAAGTTCTGAAATAAGAAATAAAATAAAATTTAAAATTCAAAAAAAAAAAAAAATCCTGAACAAATACATCACAAAATAGGGACTGAGGGTATAGCTCAGGGGCAGAGCACATGTCTAGCCTGAGCAAGGCCCTAGCCCTAGGTTTGATTCCCCTGCACCACCAAAAAAAATTTAAAAATCACAAAATGATAAATCCAGACACATATATACATATCTATTTTTACATATTAACAATTATACCTCATATACATTTTCATACATATGAGAAAATATATTTAAACTACTTTAGTCATTAGAGACCTATAAAATAACACCATAATTTGATAAAAAGACACACTTACCAGATGCTATAATGAAATACATGCAAAAATACTAGACATTGAAAAGGATATTGGCCAGCCAAACAGCTCAGCAGATTAAAGCTCCTGCAAGTAGGTACAGTGGTCAGGGGTTTGATCCCTGGGCCTGCTGTGCCAGTTCTACCCCCAAGGCATGCTGAGATAGCAATTGAGACTGGCCATGGTGGAGTGAGCCCATGATCCTAGCTCTAATACATACACACACACACACACACACACACACACACACACACATATATATATATATATACATATATATGTATATACATATACATATATATATATACATATATATATACATATATATATATATATATGTCCATAGGCTTCTATTTATTTATTATTATTTTTAAAAATATATTTAGTATGAGGTCAACAAGGCATCACTACACGATCAGACTAGTAGTGATCCTCCTGTTTTCAGCCTCCCAAGTACTGGGACTACAGGCACACACCACCACACCCAGTCTCAGTCACCATCTTGCTCCAGGCAAGCTGATGGGACCCCGATCCCTATGCCTGCCTAAGCAGGTGCTTTAGTCTGTGGAGCTATCTGGCCGGCCCTTCCATAGGCTTCTGGAGTGTCCCAACAATATACTGATATAATTCTCTGACAGTGAGGAATCCAAGAAACAGAGCAAATAAAGAGGAAACCATAGTCCCTTTATCATTAATCTCTGAAGTCATACTCCACCATTTTCACTTTCTTTTATTTGTGAACATATTTTAAAACCAAATATAGCCATTTTACAGCCGGGCATGGTGGCGCACACCTGTAATCCCAGCACTCGGTAGGCTGAGGCAGGAGGATCAGTGTGAGTTCAAGACCAGCCTGGGCAACAAAAGTGAGCTCAAGGCCAGCCTGAACTGCATAGTGAGACCCTGTCTCAAAAAGACAAAAAAGAAATATATATATATAGCCATTTTAGCAAGAGATGCAATGGTACCTATTGTGGAGCACTATATCTTACCAAGGTTTAAAGTGTTCTAACCTCTTGCCCATACTGATTAGCATGATGTCACCATTGCTTCTCCATCTTTTGGCTAGGATAAAGTGTAGCATAATCCACCAATGAAACAGAGTACAGGAACTGTCTAGATGACCAGATAGTCCAGGTCACTTCTGACTACTTCATGAGAAAGAGTAGAGGGGTACAGTTGTCTATTTCTATTCTACATGGATGCAAAGCTCTTTTTCCTGACACAAAAAAAGAATATATTTATGAAATCAATGGCCCCATGTTGTATTATAACCTGCTCTAACAAAGATCCCACTTTCATCACAGCTGCCAAAATAGAGACCACTAGATTGAATTTGCTAAAGTTTCTCATTATCCTCCTGAATTATCCAGTTTTGCATTGGGAAAAACTAATGAATTACAAAACCACTATTCTGTACTCTTTATAAATATTTAATAACACTAATCTTGACCATCTATTCCTGATAATAATATTGGTTTTATTTATTCACTCTTTTGGCCAAGGGAGCAGGACAGACTTTCAAAGACTTTCATTAGACCTTTCTCACTGTCATAGGTCTTACTCAATAGGCCAAGGACTTAATGTAGGTGCTCTCCCAACTGCCGAGTCTAGCAATCCCAACTATATATTTGGGGGATATAGAAAATGACCACTTGGTAGATCTGGGGAATAATTTTACTTCTCAACATTAAAAAAGTAAAAAGGTAAATACATATTAACACATTACCCGAAAGAAGCCAGACATGATTCCATTTATATAAAATGTCCAGAATAGACAACTCATAGAGGCAGAAAGCACATTGACAGTTTTAAAGGCTAGAGCATGAGAAGTGGCTGCTTTGGGGAGTGGCTGCTTTAATGAGTGTAGGGTTTCTTTCTGGAGTGACGAAAATGTTCTGGAATTAGGTAGTGATGATGATTTCACAAAATTGTTTTTAAAGCCACAGTATTATATACTTCTAAAAAGTAAATCATATGTCATATTAATTTATCTCATTAAAAAATACCAAATAATTGTTGACTACCTGGTAAATTGGCTGGTGTGTAAGGCAACTTTCATCCTTGCTGAGTTTACCATATTCATACCTTATGCACTCTAGCATACACGCCCATATCAAATGCTTAGAATATAAATACATTTCATCATTCACAGTACCCCCAATACATTGTGAAACAGCATCTTCCTTTTTTCTTTTCTTTTTTTTTTTTTTTTTGAGTCCCTACTTAAAATAGAAACACTAGCTAAACATAATAGTGTCTATAATTCCAGCAACATGATAGTGTCTATAATTCCAGCAACAGAAGGCCAAGGCAAAAACATGGCCATGAGTTGAAGGCTAGCCTGGAATACAAAGCAAATTTAAAGTCAGCCTGGGCTACATAGTGAAATCCTGTTTCAAAACAAAGTAAAACATTAGAAACATTTATGGTTCCTATCTTTCTTTCTTTCTTTCTTTCTTTCTTTCTTTCTTTCTTTCTTTCTTTTTTTCTTTCTTTCTTTCTTTCTTTCTTTTTTTTTTTCTTTTTTTCCCAAGGTACACTTTGGTGTTTGTGCTAAAAAAGGTCTCTGGAGAAGTAGGGACATGATGGCATGCCCCTGTCATCCCTGTAATCTCAGCGCTTGGGAAGCTGATGTAGGAGGATCACTGAGAGTTCAAGACACCCTGGGCTACATTAAAGTTCAAGGCCAGCCTTGAATACATAGCGAGACTGTGTCTCAAACTGCCCCTCAAAAAAGATCCTTGGCATCTTCAACCCTAGATAACAGCTGACTCTGTTGTCTACCTCCTTCTCCCATATTGGGAAGAAAACAGCCAGGCGTGATGACACACACTTGTAATTCCAGCACTTGGGAGGCTGAGGCAGGAGGATCAGTGTGATTTTGAGACCAGCCTGGGCTACAAAAGTGAGTTCAAGGCCAGCCTGAACTGTGCAGTGAGACTCTGTCTCTCTCTCTCTCACACACACACACACACACACACACACACACACACACACACACATACACACAAGCCTCTTTGGGCTGGGGAGATAGATAGCTCAGGAAAATAAGCACTTGCCTGGCAAGCGCAAGGGCCTGAGTTCAATCCCCAGTTCCACCAAATAAATAAATAAATAAATATTAAAAAATAAAGTCTAGAGTTATAGTCATCACTCTAAAAAGGGCTGTGTACACTAGAATGTTTAAAGGTGTGGTTATGGTAAACTGAGTGAGGATGAGAGTCGCCTCCTACACCAGCCAGAAAGATAAGAGAAAGAAATCTGGCAATATCTCCCCTAGGACAAATTATTTATTGGGTAAACTGCCCAGGAGCTTTCTAACTATGCTCCATAGATTTCTTTCCTTGTATCTTCTGCCCAAGTTCCTTAGCAATATCTACTTTTTCAAGTGAAGTACATTTACTTTTCTTGACTTTAAATATTAAAAATGCCGGGCGTGGTGGCTCACGCCTGTAATCCCAGCACTCGGGAGGCTGAGGCAGGAGGATTGGTGGGAGTTCGAGACCAGCCTGGGCTACAAAAGTGAGCTCAGGGCCAGCCTCAACTGCATAGCGAGACTCTGTCTCAAAAAGGCAAAAAAAATAAATAAATAAATAAAAATAAATAAATATTAAAAATATACTTTGGGGGGGGGGGAGGGCTAGGGAGTTAGCTCAGCAGTCTAAGTGCCTGCCTGCCAAAAACAAGGATCCAGGTTCAATCCCCAGTACCATTTGCCATGTTAGCCCCGTACTGAACTGAGCCAGCTACCAAAATCAGGCATGGAGAACCAGTCAGATAGCTCAGTGGGTTAAAGTTCCTGCTTAGGCAGAACATAGCAGCCAGGGCTGACCCCCAGGGACACACCAAGCGATTGAGAATGGGTGTGGTGGCACATACCTGTAATCCCAGCATTTCGGAGACTGAAAACAGGAGGATCACTATGAGTCAGATCTATGTAGTGAGATCCTGTAAACCCTATACTAAATACATATAAACAAACAGGCGTGGTGGCATGTGCTTATAATCCCAGCGCTAAGGAGGCTAAAGCAGGAAGACCACTATGAGTCTGAGCTTCATAGTGGGACCCTGTACCAGATAGGCAGGCAGGCAGGCAGATAGACAGACAAGCAAGCAGGCATGCAGGCACCCAGGCAGGCAGACAGACAGGAGATTTAAAAAATTAACTTTAAAAAATAAAAATGGCTGGGGCCCGGCAGGATGGCTCAGTGGTCTAAAGCACCTGCTTAGGAAAGTTTAGGCAGCTGCAGGGACTGTGGTTTGATCCCCAGCATCACATGCTGCGCCAGCCCTGCCCTCAGGGCAGGCTGAGGCGGCCATAAAATAAATAAATAAATAAAAATAAAAATGGCTCAATTACATAGTGAACATTAACTTTGTTGTTTTTATTTTTCTTAAAAACTTTTATTTTTATTTATATTATGGTCAGCTCAGTCTGTCCTGAGCATGGGGTTGGCACAGCATGTGGTGCCAGGGATCGAACCATGGTCCCTGCCATTGCCTAAACTCTTCTAAGCAGGTGCTTTAGACCACTGAGCTATCTTAAGGGCCCCTAATTTTGTTGGTTTTAAACTATTTCCCACCTTCCAAACCCCTTTCTTGATCATCTTCCCGTAGAGAACCATTCTTTCCCAACTCTCCATCCACCTGGCTTCAAGAGAGCTGACCATGGCTCCCAGGCTACAAGAGCAGAATGGAATTTTGTTGCCAATGAAGGACCAGCATTTCCCAGCCATAGTGACTACTTTAGGCTGGTCATACAACTCAAGCCAAAATCATACTCATGATTACCTAAAAAGAAATATCAGCTCTTTCGGGAAAACACCAAACGGTGGATGATGCCGGCGGGTGCAGCGGGAGGGGCCAGAGGCCCCAGGGACCCAGGCCTGGGAGGCCACGGCGGCTTCCGCGCGGAGGCTTCAGCAGTGGCCTTCGAGGTGGCAGCACGGCAGAGGCCGGGGTGGCGCCGAGGCCGCGGGGCTCGCGGCAGTAAGGCCGAAGACAAAGAGTGGATTCCTGTCACCAAGCTGGGCCGGCTGGTCAAAGACATGAAGATCAAGTCCTTGGAGGAAATTTATCTTTTTTCCATACCCATCAAGGAGTCTGAGATTATTGACTTCTTCCTGGGCACATCCCTCAAGGATGAGGTTTTGAAGATCATGCCTGTGCAGAAGCAAACTCGTGCTGGCCAGCGGACCAGGTTCAAGGCATTTGTCGCCATTGGAGACTACAACGGTCATGTTGGCCTCGGTGTAAAGTGTTTCAAGGAAGTAGCCACTGACATTCATGGGGCCATCATCCTAGCCAAGCTCTCCATTGTTCCCGTGAGGAGAGGCTACTGGGGAAACAAGATTGGCAAGCCCCACACTGTTCCTTGAAAGGTGACTGGCCGCTGTGGCTCTGTGTTGGTGCGCCTGATCCCTGCCCCCAGAGGCACTGGCATCGTCTCTACCCCTGTGCCCAAGAAGCTGCTGATGATGGCTGGAATTGATGACTGCTACACCTCTGCTAGGGGCTGCACTGCCACCTTGGGCAACTTTGCTAAGGCCACCTTTGATGTCATCTCCAAGACCTACAGCTATCTGACCCCTGACCTCTGGAAAGAGACTGTGTTCACCAAGTCTCCCTATCAGGAATTCACTGACCATCTTGTGAAAAGCCACACCAGAGTCTCTGTCTAGAGAACGCAAGCTCCAGCAGTAGCTACAACATGAAGGGTTTTTACACAAAAAGAAACTATGTCTGCCAATGCTTAAAAAAAAAAAAAAAGAGCTGTTCCAGCCCAGCCCAAACCCCGCCGCTGGGAGCTGAGCCTGCGCACCCGCCGCGGGTAAGCCCCTGCGCCCCTCTGCCCCGCCTCTGCGTTCCCGCGACTAACTTCCTGTTCCAGCCCAGCCCAAACCCCACCGCTGGGAGCAGAGCC
>PVJA010006313.1:0-73993 GCA_004027025.1 Myocastor coypus
GCATATCAGACATCAAGAGTTGCCTCCTTACCAGTCCTTTTTCTTCTGTCCTCACTTTCTGATTATCAGCAACAAAATAATAGTATGCACAGCCACCCTTTCATGGCTTTGGAGGTCAGCTGGGAGGAGGCTTAGGGTTTATCCAGTTAAATTCCTATCAGGTGAGTGACCCAGGCAGGTTGGAGGGAGGGCCGGAGTTTGCAGCGCCAGGAGGTGTTATCCTTCTCCCTCACAGGACAGCAGTGGCCCAGGCTAAGTGGCCCATGGCAGGTCAGCTGACTGAGCCAGCCAGCCCTCAGAAAACCTGGACCAGGACTGGCTGCAGTCCGGATGCTTGGAGTCATGTTGGGCTGGGATGGAATGTGTCCGGAGGAGCCAGTTCATTGCTTAGGGTGCTGAATATTTATACTTGCTCATGCCAAACTTCAACAAAACAAGTTAAGAGGCCTAAATTTTAAATCCCATAAATTCAGCTTGGAGGAAGTGGAGGTGAGAATTGTTTTATGAGTGACCAAATTTCAGCCAGGGTGTAGGTGCAGCATAGGGTGTACTTATCTTTCGGAAGGAGGAGCTGGGACTATAGTCCGGGTGCTTGCAGCTTCCCCAGTGTCCCCCATGCCCTACTTTGGTCACCCTGAATCACTCTCCATCCTGTCACTCACAGGGTACTTTTAAATAAAAGAGTATGAAGGCCTATTTGCCCTTTTTTTTTCCTCCCCTCTGGCCAGAAAAGAAACAATTTTTGTACAACTGCTGTGCTGGCGGGTCCTAGCCTAGGGGCCACACGGGCCAGAAAGCAGCCTCTCTACATGGCTGAGTTGCAGCACCAGTGTTATAGCCGGCCAGTCCTCCATTCTGGTTGCGCAGTTGGAGTCACAGAAATGCCCTCTGCAGAGCCACGAGCCTGGGTGGTTTGGGCTGGTGGCTTCACACCAGGTTAAGGGGAGCTCGTCCTTTTGGCTGTCCCCAGAAGCCTGCGCTTGCTGCTCCTTGGCTTGCTGCTTGCCGCTTGCAATCCGCTCATCCAGGATGGCATTTACATTATCTTCAAAATAACCCCAAGAGATGCTGAACACATAAGGGGTTAGCCTCATGCTCTTTTGATGTCTCCTTACCTCTTTCCGCTCAAGGCCATGTGTTTGCATAGTTACCATATATACAGTAAAAATCAAAACCAAATAAAATAAGCATTTAAAGGACTAAAGGGAAACTGCACAGGGAGGGCTGGGGAGATAGCTCAGCAGTCTAAGTGCCTACCTGGCAAGCGCAAGAACCAGGGTTTAGTCACTGGTACTCCATGCCATGCCAGCTTCCAAACACGCGGTGGTGCACACATTTAAGCCCAGCACTGGGAAGGCTGAGACAGGAGGGTCCCTATGAGTCCAAGCTGCATAGAAAAACCCTGTAACACATAAATAAATGAAAGAGTTTTTTAAAAAAAAATTTTAAAAAGAAAATGCACAGTGAACACATTGAATGCTGTGCGAGCTGGAAGAAGAGCTGGAAGAAGAGGAGCACGCCATATCCTTCTAGGAGTGTGCGCTCAGCCCCCTCCGCTGAAGTTAACAAGAGAGTCTGAGGTAGCAGGTCCGCGTGCATCACCGCACATGACGAGGTCAGGTGGTGCTTGCCTCAGCCCTGGCCTGGGTGGCAGCAGAGCCCGAGCTGCGGGAGGAGCAGTTCCACCCACGGCTTCATGGCACCTGCCCGGAAGGGGTCTTGGGGCAGACAAAGTGCAGAATAAGCGAATGGGCCCAGGGCTTCCCTGGCCATGGCAGAGCTGTGCCCAAGGGGAGCGGACAACATCAGAGGGCGGCACTGCCACTTGCATCCCCCCAACGAAGCCTCTTTTCCCTCGAGGACCTACGTCTGAGTGCCTGCCAGGAGAAATTAGCCCGATCTGAGGACATCCTCAGCACTTCCTGTTGGCATCTGCGTCCGTATGTTCATCCCAGGGGCCCAGAGAAGCACACCTGGTCCAGCGCCGTGAGTCTTAGAATCTGATTTTATTTTAGTTTTTTTCTAGTGATACGCTATTCATTCTGTCCCTCCACCACCACCGCCCCACCCCCACACACAGGTCTGTTTTGTCATCTCTGACTGAGAGCAGCAGGGATCTCCAGATTCATTGTCATTGTGCTGAGACAAGAGTGTAGAACCAGGATTTCCAGCAGATTAGATCGTGGAGTCCTTGCTTACACTAGTGAATCGTGGAAGGGGCCATGGTGCGGCTCCATAGCAAGACATTTGGCCAGCAAGGCGAGACAGAGTCCTGGCAGAGAAGTTCATTGTCTAAAGGGGGAGTTCCCTGTCTCTGAGCTGCCTCTCCCCCACCCCCACCCCAAGGTGCCTCATTATAAGGGTTCCTGATGGTTGTTGGGGAAAATGGGCCTGGCGGGCTGTACCCGAGATAAGCAGGGCGCGCACTTTCCCGAGCGCTCTTGCTACCTCTGGGCCCCACTCCTGCGTCATTCGGTGCTTCTTGTCCTACCGCTAGGTATGGAGGCTTTTCTCGGGTACTGGGCATGCGAGAGTGAGCAAGCCGGACAGCGGCGCCCACTCCGTCCTCAGGAGAAGGTCGCAGACTTTCAGGAAGACCGCCTGCCACGAGGGCGAGGTTGTGTGCTGTGGCCACGTGGTGACGTGGTGACGGGTTCTCCCTGCGTGTGCTTCCGCAGCAGACGCGTCTCACTGCATCCGCTCAGCCCTGTCGTGCATGTCACTCTCCTGGAAGCAGAAGTCCCCTGTGCCAGGAATGCCCTGCTGGGATTTATACTTTCCCTGGAAATTATGGGCTAGAATAAAGCTAGACAAAACGATGCTGCAGTGTTTTCTTTTCTGTTAGATTGCGCGGCCTACCTGACCGCCTTGCCTTCCTGTATTCTTGGTTCTTCGGAGGTGCTGCAATACTGAGAACCGAACCCAGCGTGGTGTGTGTGCCGGGCTGCCTCCCTAGCCCCACCACCCATATTGAAAGATAAAAGCTAAATTTTTCTCTACTCTTAAGAATATCATGCAATTTAAGCAGTTCTCCTGTTTTACTAAATGAATTCATAGAGATGGCAAAAGTCGGGGTAGAGAAAGCAGTAGTGAGCGACTCGTGCCGCTAGAGGGCGAAGCTGGTTGGAAAGGCGCGGCCAAGTGGGTCAGTGAAGATGAAATTGTAACTAGCTATTGCGTTTGGTCCAGCCAAGGCCAGGAACTGGAGGCTAAATACCTCGGATGCTTTCGGTATATCTAGGTGAGCAAACAAGCGACATTATGGAGAGAAACGTTGGAACTACTCCTGTGTCCAGAATTGTAACATAGCATACTTTGTATCTAAGATTGTAAAGTTGGACAGCAAAGAAAAAAGACAAAATTCAGGACTAGAGCTTTCTCTTCTTTAAAAAACAAAATGAAGATAGACATTCTACTTGTTTTTTTTGTTTTTGTTTTTGTTTTTTTTTTTACTTCTAACATGAAAACATTTTAAATAACTTCTGAATTTACCCCAATTTGAGAACACAAACCCCAGTCTCAGACTTAGAGCTTAAGAGACCCTGCCCGAGGAGCAGGGAGCTCATCCTTGAAAGGAGCTATCTGAGGCTCTGAGAAGTGGCCCAAAGCTGTTTATTTCCCCTTGAATTTGAAAGTGGAAATCAAGCGTGCCGTCAGAACAGAGGATTCCACAACCGTGGCCGTCCTGAGAGGGTCAGGGAAGGATCTGGACAGACTCAGTTCAGCATCCTTCTTCTGTAACAATCCTAGCTAGCTTAGTAATTCCTCTTCTGCCTGCATTAGAGCAGCAGTTCCCAACTGAAGTCATTCAAGATATATATTATTAAATGACTTCGGAGGACAGTGGACTGTATGTTTACTGAAATGCCAGTTCCTCTCTAATATCCCCTCCCAATTGTAGACTGTCTGAGGCTGTCATCCTCAAATCCTTCATTGTCTAATTATGTTCTGCTATCAATTCAAAAAAAAAGATTAATTTCCCTTAATATTTATAGTCTTATTTCTTTGACAACTGAAGTTATTTAATTACAAATGAAGTTTACATGGATTACAGTGAATTTCTCAATCCTGATTAATTGGCAGCCCCAGAAGAATCAGATTTCCTTGCGTGGTGGGATCTTTCATAAATGACAGTCAGTGATAGTGGAAGGACCGTTCTTAGCAGCTCCTGTTGCAATCATAGCCCAAGGGATTAGATTCTCATCAGCAGCCTGCACCGGAGGCAAAGTCCTGCTGAATGCATTTTCCGGATTAGATAGAAGAATTAGGGAAAAACCCAATGACATTTACATTTTCTGAGAATAGCCTCTTTTTTGGTGAACTGTGGGAATCAGAAAACACTTCATTGGTCTAAAACTGATAAATTGGTACGGGGCAGGGTAACATTTACAGTAACATTACATTCTCTTTTGGCTTCTTGGTATTGAAGGAAGTTTGTGATTTATGCTTGCTTGTGTCTCTGTGCTGATCTAAAGTGATGGCCTATAGATGCAGTCCCCTGTTGCCTGGGGGTCTGGGGACAAGGCTGGGACAGCCCAGGTTGCTCACCCTGAGCTTCAGCTTTCTGCAGATTTGGGGCTTTATGGTTAAGCACCAATGAAAAAGAAAGCGATGAATTTCTAAACATAAAACCATATTTTTGAATGACATGACCCTTATACGTTCTTGACCCAAGCTGTCTTTATTCAGACAGGCAAAGTAGTAGAGGACAGAGGTGGCGAGGAAACTTCTGGATAACTTAAAGCTACCGAGCTATCTCCCCAGCCCATTGGAGAAATTACTTTTTGATTTCAACAATATCCCCTTTGATGAGCTACACCACTAAAGAGGTCTTTGCTTTATCTTCATGATTAGGACCCATTGTCCCTAACAGACAGAAATGCATGTCCAAAAGAAATTTTGAATGTTTTTCAAAGAAAGTTATCCTAAAATATCTTTATTTCCAAGCCACAAGTGATTATAGGTGCTTTGAGCCAAGTTGCTGGTTCTAGAAAAGTGCACAAGCTTAAAAGCTGAAACAGACCGGTTGAATAATATGTTAGCTGATAGCTCTGGCTCTGGAAACTAACTACATGTGTGCCTTCTACCGACGAGGCTGGGTGGAGCTGCCTCTTCACTGTGACTTCTGAGCTGTATCTCTTCCCCCACACCCATCCACCGTTTAGAAAGTTCCAGCATCCCCTGTGAGACTGCAGTTCCATAGACGTTGAGAGAACCACGCACGGGAAGCCCACCTGCCGTTCTCGTCTTGGCATGTCCCCTGAGGAGTGTGAGGGTAGCAGGCTGTGGCCTAGCAGAAGGGCATGTGGGGCTGCGGGATGATGAGCTGCCCCTACAGTACTAAGTGACGGGGAAACATGCACACACTCGCCTTCCTTTCCTTTGTTGTGTCTGTTTTCCACTAGCCTTTTGCCGGCATTCCCATTTGAGTGCTGGCTTGGCTAGCATTACTGCAAAAGAAATGTTGAAGTAATAGAAGCCGCATACCTCACTTTATTTATTTTGACTCCGCTTTCTTTCCTCCTCTTGCTTTCCCTCCAAATTTATGAATGGAGATAGACAAGCAGGGCTGAGTTGATCAAGGCCATATGTTGCATCTTGACTTCCGGTTTCCAAGGAAAGAGAATAGGAAACCATCAATTCACATTAGGAGTCTAGATGTACATTCATTTAACACCTTTGATTACCCATTACATTCTGTTCAAAAGCATTGTGAAAATGTTACTTCCAGTGCTTCAGACATAGTGTATGAATCGATCTGTCTGTATTTCTTGTAAATTTTTCCATTTGGATAATCAGAGCAGGGTAGGAGTTTCTTGTTGTGCTTTTAAGCTGTTGTCACCCTAACCTGTGCTTGCAAGCCTGTGGGAACCACATCCTTGGTTACAGAGGCAGATGCAGGGTTGGTGCTGTGCTGAGCTCTGGGCTGATGGAATGCGCTTGCTCACTTTGTCAGGGCCCCTGTTCTAAACAAATTGGCAGAGCTTTAACTAAACAGAAACAGACCGTAAGGACTCAGGACATAAGAGAACTGTATTGTAACACTTAGTGGTGTCCCAAATTTTCTGTTCAAGGAGATTATGGGGCTACAGAGGAAAGGGATCAATGATGTACAGTGTGCCTAAGGAGAGTCACCTAGAGAGAAAACATTCTCTCAGGTTTTCACAGAGAACAAACTGTCAAGCAATGGCCGTGACTCATCCAGATGGCTGACACTGACAAAAGTTCTATAAAACACTGTACATGGTTTCAAGGTAAATCCTGAGGGGATCTGACTAACCTTGTCAGGTATAAAAGTTACATGTTTTGTTATATAGGTCTTGCTTTAACTTGGCCTTAACCACCCAGCAGAAAAGTTTAACTATGAGGCATAAAAAGTAAAGCCAGATTAGTATGCTGAGCTGTAAAAGGCTCAAGTCAACAGTTTCTGACCTTGTCAGTTCCGCTGATAACCCACTACTATTATGGAATATTGGACTATACATACAACCACTTTTTCTTAGTTCGATAAGAAGAAATATTTATGCCAATAGTGTTTGGAAAATTTATGTCTGCCTCTTGTACTCTCTGAACAACTACTATGAAGACAACCATATGCACTGTATTGATTATTATGGCTGTCCTACTGATGTGTTTTAAAACTGTCTCACTGCTATTTCTTATTGAAATTAATAAAAAGAAAGAAAACCAAACTGAGCAGTTACAATTACTCGTTGATCTGAGCTGCATGGAATAGAGTCAGTGATCGGCAGCCGTGAGAGCCATGCCCAACACTTCCCATTAGTTTATGGCTGAGCCTGGGAGTCCAAGCAGTGGGGTTGTTCCTCAGGAAGCCAGTTGCCATGGTGATAATTGCTTGGCCATCCTCCTAACTAAGCAAATCAATAATCTGACGCATGGTGGGGGGTACAGTAAATTATGGAAATGAACCAGTTTTCCAGGCACTTCTTTAGTTTCCTGACATTGGATTGCTCATAACTCAGTATTGCAAGATAGTCCTCTGTGATTATGTCATGTTATTATTTATGTAATGTCTTACTGATTCTGTCCTCAGCTGAGGCGTTAGTCAGAAAGCAATTAGAAAGCCTTTTGTTTTTGTTATTTAGGAGAAACTATTGGTTTGCCTACACTTCTACATGACTGGCGAATAGAATCCTCTCTTGGAATCTGTGATGGTTTAGATCTAACATATCCCCTGAAAGTCTCATGTGTCCAGCAGCATAGCTTTAGGGTGCTATGCTCATCATAGATTAACCCACTGGCGAGTTCTTGGCTAAATGTGCAGCTGGAGATGGATCACAGGGGCTTTACCTAGGGTTATGTCTCTGTTCGTCCTTGGCTGGAACAACTTGACAGAGAAGAACTTTATTTTGGCTAATGTTTTTGAGAGGTTCAGTTCACAGTCAGCTGGTTTTCAGCAGAAGCAGGGTGATGGGAGTTCTCGGTCCAAGGGCAGCTGCTCAGATCATGGGGGTGGGAAAGAATAGGGCCTAAAAGGAGCCTGGGAGGGAGATGCACCATTCCTGCCATGCGCCCAGCGGCCCACCTCTGTGCCCTGTTCTAGCAGCATAGCAGCCATACTGCCCCTTATTCAGTCACCTCCTAAACAAGAGTCTTTGAGGGCCATCTCATATCTAAGCCATGACACGTGTGTTCTCGACCCTGGATCCTCCTTCCTTATTCTACTCACTTTCCTGCCTCATGCCTTCCACTGTGTTTCTGACTGTGGCCTGAATCCATTGGAAACTGGGAGGCAGATGCTCTCCTTTAAGCTGTAGGCACCAGGTGTTTTGTCCCAGTCATGGGAATGTGACTAAGACAGCATTTTCTTTTTCCAGCATTGGGGATTGAACCCAGGGTCTTGCATATGTTTTACAAGTGCTCTAGTGTTGAGTTACATCCTCAGCCCTTTTTGTTTTATTTTGA
The DNA here is from genome assembly GCA_004027025.1 of Myocastor coypus. Taxonomy (NCBI): domain Eukaryota; kingdom Metazoa; phylum Chordata; class Mammalia; order Rodentia; family Myocastoridae; genus Myocastor; species Myocastor coypus. The sequence goes on from PVJA010006313.1 coordinate 7,927, forward strand.
GTCAATGACTCTCTTAATTTCCCTGGGCTAGCCTCAAATTTCCAAAGTATATCTTGCTTCAGCTTCCCCAAAGGCTGGGATATAAACATTACACAATGGTACCTGACCCTTGGGATTCTAAGAAAATTCATAGTTGGAGGGCTGAGACAGGAGGCTTGTGACTGGAAGGCAGGCCTACCACAGCAAGGTTCACCTCCCTATGATGAAATTGCTATGGAAAACAGACATGCACTAATTAAAAAAAGATCATGGATCATGAATATATGTAAGTATGAGTGGACTTCATAAGGAATAAGCCATTCATTTACAAGCAGGCCCACTCTATTAGATTAAGCAAAGCACTCAGAAAGATGCTAGGACCACGAAATGGTATTGCGGTGGGTTGTGTGGAATAATGGTGCTGACCTACATTGATAATTCAGATGATGATCGCCATGCATAACCAAAATTATATTAAATATATTGGTTGACATGCTAATGAGCAATTAATTATATAACAGTCAATTATTGTGTGAGACATAATTCCCATTCTTCAGGACAGAGAAAATGCAGTTGAAAAAGTAGGGGAGAAGTGCCAAATTCAATCATCACTTATGTCTTAGTCACTTTTTACTTGTTGCTGAGACAAATACCCGACACTCAAAATGAAGGAAGGAAAGGTTTATTAGCTCACAATTATTGGAGGTTTCAGTCCATATTTGGCCGGCTCCAAGGCTGAGTGGTACATGGCAGAGAGCATCAGTTCATGGTGGCGGAACAGCAACAATGGCGACAAAGGCAGCCGACCAAACAGGGCAGCAGAACCACAGCACAAGTCTGTCTCTCTGTCTCTCTTTATATTACATTCAGGCTCTCCACCTCAGTCTATCTGCCTTAGGCTATACCCATAATCCCAGAAGTACTTAAAACACATAATCCCAGGGATCATGGATCCAGTGTCAAACTCTAGATCAGTACTAAAATACATAGTCTCAGTGACTCACGAGTCAAGTCTCAATCTATAGAAGTCCCCACCCAATGACTTTATGAGGCTTTGGGGGGACAACTAGACATAAACCATAACAACCTCTGATTTCAGAACAGAAGGCAATAGCATAAGGTGTCAGGTACAAAGCAGAGTCAATCAGCAGGTAGGTGTTTTAGCCACTAGCAGTAGTCCAGAAAAGGATGAATTCTCTATGGGTGGTCTTTTCTCTGAGGAAAAGAGAGAAGGGCCCAACTTGTATAGAGAAGCTAGAATCAGTTGCTAAGATGGTTCAATAGTGACTGAGAGCGAGCAATAGTTATGATACTAAAGAAACAAAACTAAAGTAGAGAGCAGGAAGTCATGAGCTATCAGGTTGGACTTTAGGTTACTGACAACCGGGAGAAGTCTAACCTCGGTATCAGTTGCAGACCCTGTGACAGAGGCATTGTAAAGGTGCTTGTTAGAAAGGCAGGCCCTGTGTCCCAGTCTATGCTAACAGACGCAATATTTGGAGGTAGCATCTGGGAATGGTTTTTGAAAGTTCCCACTTGATTCTTTCTTACTGCAAACTAAAGCAGTGTCAAGTTGAGCTTTGTCTCCAGCGATAGTAGACACTCTTGGAAGAGAAGCGGTATCATCCACTCTCGGACTCCGTCCTCTCTCTGTTTTCCCCTACCTGCTGCTCGATACCCACAGAACGAGGTCTCTCCAGGTGGCTGTCACACACCTATTGAAGTGTAGTAGTCCCTTCTCCGAAGCAGGTTCTGACAACTGATAGCTGTGGCGTATGTCTACAAGTAGGGATTTATTCTCATGTGTACTTTGCAGAAAAGTATTCAACAAGCACCAATACTGACATAGTTCTTATGGTTGGAAACAAAACTCATTCACTCGTTTTTGGCCATTGAGAAAGTCAGTTCCCACTGTCGTGAATCAATTCTTTTATCTGGCATTTGTCAGGAGATTTAGATTTCTTTAGAGATTCAAGACGGCATGTGTAAAAATAACCTGAACCAGGGCTTAGTGTGCCCCCGCTGTGGGCACTGTGGAAACTTTGCTTCACACGTCTTTATTTTTTGATACATAAAACATGAACTTTATTGAATGGTGTTGTGGCTGACTCCTGGGGTCTTGGAGAGAGACCAGGCTTGGGAACAGACCACCCTCACTTCAGATTCTGCCTGCACTGCTTACCCAGCTCAGTGACTGGGTACAAGTCACCCCCCCCCCACGCCCGAGTTTGATGCCTGCTTTCGAGAGTTGGGCATCCACAGAAAAGTGGGGCACAGTTAATGTGTGGTGGGTGCCTTGTAAATGGTAACCATTTTTACTTGCTAATTGTATCTTCACATTTGCCTGGGTTATAATTTACGGCGGGGGGGGGGGGGGGGGAGGGGCAAGGAGGCGATAGCTGGCCTGCTTCCCTGCTCTGTCCGTACCATTGGTTGAGTTTGCCAAGTTCAGTGAGATCCCTGCGGTTCCATACTCTGCACCCGGAACTCCCAAACTCTGCTCATCTTGGTGTTCTCTCCATGTTAGTCCTGCTTCCTCGTGAGCTTCCCTTCAGAAGTAACACAATGCCATGCCTGCGGTGAGCTCTCCGCAGCAGCTGCTTCTTCCTCTCACCAGATTGCAGTCCTTTTGAAAGCTTTCTGAAATGCAAACGAATAGACTGACTGGGAACTGTCTGTCACTGAACCTAGGCGGCACTTTCCTGAGGGATGTTTGTGGACCAGATACCTAAAATCGTGTTAGTCTGTTTACAACTTCCCAGGGAGTTGTAATTATTGCATCTCAGTTGTGCAGATGGGGAACCCACACCTCAAGTTTACAGCCAGGGAAGGGGTTTGTCCATGTTCACACAGCTGGGAGATAACCAAGCGAGGATTTGAGCCAGCCATTGAAGAGGATGAGAGAAGTTATCAGAAAAAAATTAAACACTCGTGGAAAGAGTACTGTTGACAGGGCCTGAACGCAAGCCAATCACGAAGAGTTTCCGCGTGGGGTCCCCAGTACCTGGCTCTTTTCTGATCCCAGCACTGGCCATCCTGCTAGGTGGATTTCTACCCTGGGAGCAACGGGGCTCCGATTCGGGTTGTTGATCATCCACTTTAGAGCTTCACCCTCGTCTAGCAGGCCTCACCTGCTGTGTCCACATCTCCACCTCTCCAGGCAGCTGAGAACAAAAGGCTTGTGGACAGAGTAAACACGGGCTGTTTTTGTTCTGCTCGGCGAGCACCAGAGCCTACCTCGTGCAGACTGCATGGTGTGCACCACAGTCTGTGCTCATGTATCTTAGATAAACAGCATGTACGGGAATCCAGCACCTTCTTCCAATAGCCCCGTGGCTCACCAGTTCTTTGCAGAAGGCCTTGTGCTATTACACCAAATATTTATTGGTTTATCTCACCGCCCTGTTCGTGCTGTTCAGAGTAAACTCAAGTGGAAATATGCAGAGCAAAGAATTTAATAATCCACAAACCCCCATTCATGTTCTGTCATCTAATGAAAGTATTAGTGAATTCGGACGGAAATCCTCGCCAGTGTACCTGCAGCCGCCAGCCCTGCCCTTGGAGATTTAAAACAAAGCAGTCGGCCTTCAGAATCCACAGGATTGAGCTGTGCATGTGCGTTAGTATGTTGTCACCAGGTTGCCAGCTCCCCAGGTCAGCGCGTCTCAATCTGAGCTTGGAGAAGGCAGAACACGGAAGAGGATTTAGCAGAGTGGAGTGGAAATGTTGCCTGCGTTTTCCTGTTTCTTGCTACCATGAAGTAGTTTTTGGGAGGAGAGAGCATTTTTCCCTCTCTTCGTAGGATGCTATCAACCGAATTATTCCCAACTAAGTGGGATCTATTACTTTCCACCATTGAAGAGAAATGTTGGCATGCCTTCGTTATATTGGGCCTGCTACTAACCTTTACAACTCACAGTAATTTCCTCCTCCTCCTCCTCCTCCTCCTCCTCATTATCATTATTATTTTTTCCTCCTTCCTCTTCCTTCCCCTGTCCTTTCTTCTTCTTCTCCTTCTTCTTCCTCTTCTTCTTCTTCTTCTTCTTCTTCTTCTTCTTCTTCTTCTTCTTCTTCTTGTTCTTGTTGTTGTTGTTGTTGTTGTTGTTGTTGTTCTTCTTCTTCTTCTTCTTCTTCTTCTTCTTCTTCTTCTTCTTCTTCTTCTTCTTCTTCTTCTTCTTCTTCTTCTTCATTGGGAGTTGAATCCAAGGCTTTTACCCTGAGCCACATCCTCAGTCTTTTGATTTTTTTTTTTTAATTTTGAGACAGGATCTCACTAAGTTGCTTGAACTTGGCAGTCCTCCTGCCTCAGCTCCCAGAGTGCTGGGCACAGAACTTACCTGCTCTTAGAGAAGAAGCGAGGATGATTCAGTCACTTGTCTATATACAAGACTGAGAAAAGTTTCCTTGATTATCTTCTGTGAACTCACTGGCCATTTCAACATAGATAGAATACATTTTAACAAGATTTCTTTCTAAAGAGAGTGAAGTGGGCAAAGAAGAAAAAAAAGAAGATAGACAAAATAGTAGCAGCGGTGATTAAGTGGTTCAAGATTGATGTAACCGAAGGCTATAGGCTTTATTTATAACAGTATTTGAGCAACTGGCTTCTTGGAAATAAAAACTCCAGCATGACCTGCATAGGCAGCATCTTTTCCGTTGACACAGACAATGATAAGCTGACTGGGTGTCGAGACCAGAGGAGCAGCCTCTTTGTCGTTTTAGTGCCATGCAGGACCACTCCAGCAGCACTGAGTTGGGCACCCAGGAGGCCCTTATAGTTCCTTACTGAGCTGTACAAGCCCTGCGTCTAGGCAGGTGAGAGTCACAAGAAAGGGACACTGTGTTGCTCACTTATGTCCTGCTAGGGACTTTTATGATGCATGTATGGACCACACCAAGTCTGGTGCCATCCCTTCAAGGATTGTATGAGCAGCGTGAGCTCATGGGAAGAGTGCTGGTAACAGCAACCCTAATGGGTGGGCGTTGGCTGAACTGGCAAAGGAAATTAGGTCAAGAATACTTTAGACTTATGGTTAAAAAGACTTGGGAGAAACCTTCCAGAGGTCCTTAAATTGGCCTTCAAAGAGATAACCATTGGTCCCAATGGACTCCAGTGAGAAATTAATTATTTTTTTTCCCTTTTGCTTAAAATATTTCTTGGTCGTTTCACAGACTTTTTTTTTTTTTTTTTTTTTTTTTTTTTTTTTTTTTTTTTTTTTTTTTTTTTCCTGTCTCATCCTGCTGACTGTCTGAGCAGACCAGACTGTAGGTGTGCCCCAGGCTTGCCACAGAGCATGAAGACTCGGCAAGGTGTCTGGGCCTCTACGCTGGGGAAGGTACTGGAGGTTGGCTGCTTCCCTGGAATCTGGATCAGCAATGGGGCCACAGGACAGGAGCCAGGAGCTGGATCTGACAAGTGGTGAATGGAGAAGGCCGCTGGTGGTGTGGATGAGGAAGAGGTGAAGGTCTGGGAAGTGGTGGCTCTGCCAGGATGTAGAACAGTGGAGCAAAAGCACAGTCTCTGCACTCAGCAGCACTGTGCATTCCATGGGGGGTTCTTGTCTGAACTCTTGATTCTGCCATTTTCAAGGATAAAAATGGGTTGGAGAAATAGCCCAGTGGTCTAAGTGCCTGCCTGGCATGCACAAGGACCTGGGTTCAACCCAAGCCGTGCCAACCCCACACCAAGCCAGCTACCAAAACTAGGTGCGGTGGTTCAAGTCTGTAAGTGTAATCCCAGCGGAGGATTACCGTAAGTCTGAGCTGCATAGCGATTCCCTGTGCCAAATTCATTCATTCATTCATTTTTAGAATTCAAAAGTAAAACTAACAGCACAGCCTTCCTGCTTAGCCATGGATACTGCTGCTCTCCTGCCAGCCTGAGACGGACTCTCGCCGGTTTCTCCACCAGCACTGTCGTGGTGGGGTGAAGCTTTGCACAGGACACCCACAGTCCCGTAGCAGTGAAAGCGCCCCCTGGTTGACCGGACTGAAACTCTTCCTTTTGCTGTGGCTTTCACACCCAGATGGAAGCCTGGGGGCCACCAAAGCAGTGACTTCTGGATGTTCCCTGGGTTCAGTACAGCTTTAATCAGAAGCAGGAAGTGTTTATTTGAGCTTTGCTAAGGGTTAGTTGGGTGCAGCTTTAGGTCACATTAAACTTGGACCAAATGGTTTAAGTCAAATCAGTGTAGTTTTAAGCAATTAGAAACATGATAGGCATGCTTAAACAGAATTTATACCTTCTCAACCAGCAAACTGCCATGTGGAATATTTATTATCTGGTGCCAAGAAAAAGGTATCTCTCCTTTGACTGAAAATAGGATTGATTCTGCCCTTTCTTGTTCATGATAATAAAAAGCCATCTATATGCAATACAACTTAGCCTTTAAAGAGAAGGAAATCCTATCACTTGCAATAATAAACGTGAAACTGGAGGACATTATGCTAAGTGAAATAAGCCAGACTTAGAAGGACAAATATTACACACCATTTTATGTGACAAAACTATATTAGTTGAACTCATAAACACTGGGACTTCCCTCTAACCCTGGAGTTTGGGAGGCTGAGGCAGTAGGATCATAGCGAGTTAAAGGCCAGTCTGAGCTATGTTGTAAGTTCAAAACCAGCCTGAAGATTGTCTCATGAAATCAGACACAAGGCCAGGGACTAGAATGGTAGTTGCTAGGGATGGGGAGCAGGGTGGAGATGGGGTGTCAAAAAAGTGTTCGTTAGAGTTCAGTTGCCTAAGATGAGTAAAGTCTAGACATTTGTGCAGTACCAGAGATTTCAAGGATAAAAAGTGTAGTACAAATTTTTTCAAGGATAAAAGCAGTACTACAAAAAATTGTGCTACTGTGTTACCTGCTTAAAATTGTGCTAAGGGTAATTCTCCTGTTGTGATCTACCACACATACACAAATAATAAAGAGGGTTGGAGCAACCTTCAGAAGTGATAGAAGTGCGTATGGCATGGATTGTGGCGTTGCTTTCCCGGGTGTGTACCTGTCCCCATGCTCATCAAGTTCCACACATGAAATAGTTTTTTATATGTTAGTTATAACTCAGTAAAGTGGCTTTTAGATAATCATTGTATTCAGGGGAAAAAAAGGAAGCAGCCACGCGAAATTCTATTTTATATTTCCTAGAATAGCGCTGGTGATGGAGTTGGCCGTTATTAGAAGGATTTGGTTGCAGTAATTCTGGATTTGGTGAAAGGCCACGTCAGGGTTGTCCTCTGAGTGACATCTCTGACAGTAGAAGGTAGAAGGTGGAGAAGGCCTTTTATACAGGCTCAGGAACATGTGAAGATGGCTTCTTAAATATTGTTTCATTGTTATTATTGTATAGGAAATTTTTTATTAATGATCTTTATTATTCTCATGAGACTCATTTTCCCTCATTGACAGATGAGTCTCAAGTTAGAAAAAAAACTACCTCCCCTCAGCGGCAACGGCCAGCCCTGAGACACCAGCTGAGCCAAGCTGTGCCTATGCAGCATGTCCTGCTGTGTCTGCCCAGGGTATGTTTGTCACACAGGTGGAAGCTCCTGCTCCTTATTTCCTGTTTGTTTATTGTAATGCGGTCTGCTCTTTGTTTGTGCCCTACCAGTTAATACTGGGGAAGTGGGATTTATTTGGGTGAGGGTCGAATGACCAAAGCACAGGGGCTGCCTAAAGCCCCATCGGAAAATGTTATTTATTTGGAATTGTTGTTATATTTAAACCCATGCTATGAGTTTTGAAGTAGCCACCAAAGTTATTTTTCGGTTTGGGGGTCACCTCAATATGAGGACCTGTATTGTGAGGTCACGGCATTAGAAAGGTTGAGAGCCACTGCATTGGATCACGCTTACAATACTTGAACAAATACATTCATCAACGCTTGTTGGTACAAGTATATGTCGTATTTTCACCATTTTAATTTCCCCTTCCTCTGCCCACTTTCCCTCTCTCATTTCTCTCTCCCTGCATCCCTACATTGCCTGCACATCTGACAAATTATCATTCTCTTCAGGTGCTAAGAAGATAGCAGCATCTCAGTTACTCTTCTTTTGTTGCTGGGACAAACACCCGATACTCAAAATGAAGGAAGGAAGGGTTTATTTAGCTCACAGTTACTGGAGATTTCAGTCCGTACTCAGCCAGCTCTAAGGAAGCATGGCACATGCCAGAGAGCATGGTGGCAGCAGAAAGCAAACGGGAGGAGTAGCAGTGATAGCAGCAACAGAGAGGAAGTCTGTCTCTCGTATGTTAATTCAGGCTGTCTGCCTCAGACTGAGTGTAGCACTCGCACCCATAATCCCAGCAGTACTCAGACCCATGAACCCAGCTGTGGATCACCCATAATCCCAGTAGATCATAAGTTACTCACAAACTCTAGAGAGCCACCCCATGACCGCATGAGGCTGTTGTGGGGGTGGGGGTGGCGCACATGTAGACACAAACCATAACAGATGCAGATTGATCGAATACCAGCGAGCTTACGGCTTGTATCATTTTCCACGTCTCCCAGGCACCTAGCTGAGGGCTGAGCACTCAGAAAAGACTGGTTGAACTGACAAGTTAGATGGCATGGACGTGAAGGCAGGAAGGAGACCGTACCCTGGCGAAATCATTCACGCCTTTGTTGGTGCATCGAAGGCACGGTGTTCCAAGTCGAGTCTTGTGGTGATCACTCATGTGAAGTTGACTTGGAAGTGATAGAATCTTTGCACATATAAACATCTCCCAAATGATGGAGAGTGTGTGTCCAAACAAATCCACTTGGCAGGACATGCAGTGCGGCTGGAGGAAGCCTCTGGCTATCTGTCCATCACACCTTGTGAGAGGGACAGGGAGGACCTGGCTCTCCCCACAGAGACAGGACAGTTGGTCCTCTGGGAAAGCGGTGTTCAGTGCAGATCTCAAAAAATGTGGTGTGGTCCGTTCGTCTTGTAGGTCATTATCAACTGTTCTTACCCTAAATGGCCATGATACTTAATCTCGCTCTTAATTTTATTATTTTACTTGCTATCCCAAGACCGTAACTTTTTAGACATTGAATGGGGATTAAGAGAGGAGGAGGTGGAATAAGGCTTTTAAAAGCTTTGGTTACCTCAGAAAACGTATTTACTTACTTTACCAGGAAGTTGGTTTTTTGTTTTGTTTTCTACTGATGCCAAGAAGGGATTAACGAGTAGCCTCTGGGTTTGCCAGCTTTCTTTTGATTTCAGTTTATATAATTAAGTGGTTCCCAGAATGACTTGAGGTTCTCATTCCGTATGAAAACACACTTCTCTCAAATGTGTTGTAGTTGGAGGTCAGCAACAGTCCAAATCGCTGTACAGAGAGAGGGGCAGGGAAAACTTACCTGACTTTACAACATCCCTGACATCTCAAAAGGGCTGATTGTGCTGTGGGGCACACTGAGCTCTACTGGGGGAGAGCAAATTAAAACTGAAGCTCAGAGAGGGTTCAAGTGAGAATAATTCACAAGGAGGTTAAGGCATGGAAGAACACTGGCCACCAGTTCTGGGTTACTTCGGGAATTCCAGCTCCAGAAACCTGGCCGTGGTGGACATTAAAGAGAGAGCTCAACACAGAGGCCCGAGATATGCCTGCATGTGTCAGGCGTGGCTCTCAATGCCACGGGAAGAAATTCAAGCAACAGAAATCCCTCCTCACCTGAAGCTCAGCAGAACAGACAGGGTTTTCAGTGCTGGCTTTGGCGGTCTTGAGCTTAGATGCAGTGGGTTGCTGACCACATCTCGGGCATCTGTGTCGAGTGTGCCCTTTAATGTCCACCATGGTCGGCAACCCACTGTGTTCCTCTAAGGGCCACCAAGAGAGCTGTTCCAAGCCGAACCAAGCACCGTGTGCTGCTGTGGACCGACCCTGTGTGGCTGAGCAGTCACCCACCTCCAGAGCCCGCAGGCAGGAGGCGCCCTGCACAGATTGACTCTAGCTCTTGAAGCAGTGAGGAGGACCTGCAGCTGCCCTTTGGATCTTTTCTGACTTCAAGTCCTTTGTCTTTTTCTGCCATCGCACTGACTTTTAAAGGGAATCCTAGTAGCTTCTCTTTGGAGTCTGTCATTCCCTTATAAATGTAGGCCAGTATTGCCAACAGTTCCTGCCTTCATGAAGCATGTAGACTGTTGGGCAGGGATCATAAATCAATTATACAAAGAAGACATCTCCCAGCCTGAATGCTGCGGAAGCTCACAGAGAGGGGTTTGACCTTGTCAGAGGACTCAGACAGCTTTCTTGAGGTGGCTGCCGTGAGATCTGGGGGGCTCAGGAGGGATTCACTGTGGGTGGAGGGAGGGACAAACATTCCAAGTGACAGGAGCAGCGTAAGTCAAGGTCCTGGGGCAAAGGTAACAAGGGACAGTTGGGAGGCAAATGACTCAGAAGATTATACAGGCCTTGAGACCTACCAAAGAGCTTTCTTTCCATTCTCAGAGGAGCAGGAAGCCTTTTAAAAAGTGGAGCAGTAGAGTGAAAGGAGGAAGGAAGAAGAATCCCAATCAGATTCCCATTTGGACAGGGTCCCTCTGCCTCTGGTGCAAAGAGCATTTGGACGGGCACTGGAATGAGTGTAGGGAATATTACCATAAGGTGACACAAGAATCTAAACAAGAGATGACAGTTGCTTGGGCCAAGCTGGTGAGCATGATGGGAGAGATAGAGGCAGACAAATGTCGGAGCCGTAGGGTCACAGTCAATAAAGGCTGGAGGGTGCGGTGGCAGAGGCAACAGAGGAGGGACAAGAGGATTAAGAACGACTGCCAGCTTTCTGACTTGTAAAACTGGCTGCGAGCCATTCTGCTGGGAGATGATGGGGTCAGTTGGGACATGTTGAGTTTGAACGCCTGGGAGGCATCTGGAAGGAGGGCAGAAAGGCGTTTGGATAAGTGGTACTTACGGGGGAGTTCCTGCAGGGGAAAGAAGGTCCCTGTGAGCCTTCCGGGGAGAGGGCCTCAGAAACTGTAGGTGTGGTGTGGTCCACCATGGGCACAGTAAGGAAAGGGGAGAGCCTGGGACCCGGCCTTATGGGGTTCTCGGGCTTCGTGGCTGCGGGGAGAATCCTAGAGGACAGGCAGAGCCCCTGCCAGGCCTCGAGCAAGAAAACTGGTCTAAAAGCCAAGGGACGCAGCGTTTGCTGAAAGAGGAGGTGGTCAGGGAAGAAAGCTGAAGAGGAGGCAGAAAAAAATAGATTCCCTTGCAATGATAACAACCGTGATACTGTTCCTAGCTGTGGTCCCAGGCACCCGTTGTGCAGTGCCAGTGGGGCCAGGCTTTCTAACATATAATTTAATCCTCGTAAGAAGTGTGTAAGGCAAGTCCTATTGCCCTTATCTTCACAGGGCAGGATACTGAGCACAGAGCGATAAGCCACTTGCCAGAGGTCAACAACCAGAGTATGAGCTCTTCTTGCTCATACCACAGCCCCTATCTTCAAATGTGTTTTCAGCATTGGCAGAACGGAGGCAGCCAGGCAGGAAGGAGGGACAGGAGGAGTTTGGTGTTTTGTGTGTGTGTGTGTGTGTGTGTGTGTGTGTGTGTGTGTGTGTGTGTTTTCTTAGTCAGGGTCTGTCTATATAGTTCAGGCTGGCCTTCAGCTCACCGGCAGCCCAGTGCCACCACACCCAGCTTGGCCTTTTAAAGACTACGCTTCGTTCAGTTGCAGACAAGGAACTATTCATTGTTGCTACAGCCCAGGTTCAAGGCGAAGGCGGTGAGGGTGGTCTGCCGGTGCAACGTGCGGTTCCTCTAGTGGACGCTATTAGTAAGTGAAGGGCTTGGTCAAGTGCTCGAGGACAGAGGACGGCAGCGCGGTCTGTGGGCCAGCTGCGTGAGCAGCCCCTGCACACTTCTGGGGAAGCAAAGGTTCAGACTCTGTCTGAATCAGAGGCTCCAGGTGAGGGGCTCAGGAATCTGGTTTCTTACAAGTCTCTGTGTAATTCTTACACATGTTTGAGAACTCTTATTCCTGAGAGTGACCTTGAAAAGAAAAAGAAAAAGGAATAACTTACAGGACTTGTTTCACACAGATGTAAGTTACTGGATGAGAGTGTGGCCCTCAGCCTGGGCCCAGGTTGGAATCCCCCCAAAAAGCTCTGACAGTGGCAGGGCCCCGCCTTCGATGTGCTGGCTTGCATCAGAGTCCTATTGGTTTCTGCACTGAGGACGTGATGGAGAAGGGGCGAGCAGATGGGCAGTCAGCAAGGCGTCCGTGTGCACCCAAGTACAAGACTGCTCGGGAGCAAAAGCAGGCAGGCTTGCTTGGAGGGGGACCGCAAGACAGATGGAGGGGAAGTGCCTGGACCTTGGGGCAACTTGGTGAACGCAGTGCAGCCTGAGTGATGTCCAGATGCCAGAGTGGGAAAAGGTGATTAGGACTGGGAACAGGTTGGCGTTTTCTTTTTCCCACAGCTTCTAAGTAAAGCTGTGTATGCGTGTACTTTACCCTGCAATGTCTCAATTGTTTCTTCCTTATACTTGCCTCCCCCCCACCCACCGCTTGGCCACAGCTTCTCATTCCAGGTCTTTTTGAAGTCTTTGTCTAGTCATAGCCTGGTGACGACCACCCTGTGGAGGTGGCCGCTCACCCTGGCAGTCGCGCTGTTTGCCTTTCCCCTCACCGCTCCTTCCATGCGTTTCTTCCCATAAACCTGGACTCCTTTGCCAACCTGCTGGCCTCTGTGGTGTCGTCACCCAACGTGACCCTCATCATACTCCTGCAGGGGCATACGTGGAACCTTGGGCTTCCGTTTCAGGTCTTCAGAAGGAGGGGAAGTCATGATCTTCCTGTGAGTATAGGAGTGTATTAAAGTGCCTTCTGTGGTTCTTGTTTCAGTCTGGAGTCACAAAGGGATTGCACTCCACTGGAGCTCTTAACTGTGGACTTGGCATCGCAAAAGTGAACACACTGAAGGAGGCGTGCTTCCTAAGTAAAGATGGACCCCCTAGATGACAAACTGTCTCCTTTAGGAGCCTTCACTTAGACTCTATATACCCTGCCCCTCTGGTCCCTTAACCTTCTTTCTCGATGGATGTGATCCCTTTATTGGTCCCTGAGATACCCTGTTTCTACCTAGAACACTCCATGGCTCCCCACGTCAGAGAGTGGTCCTCTCTGAATCCTTTCAGCACTCACTGTCCCTAGCGTGCACCCCTCCTGGGTTGTTTCATTTCTATCATTCTGCCCCCTCTCTGTCACCAACCAGGGATTGTCACTGCCCTGGAGCACTAAGGACTAACACTCCTTTGCCTGCTGGATAGCACAGCATCCCACATGCAAGGCTCTTAGGGGAAAAAAGTCAAGTGGCTTTTGATTCATCCTCTGTGCATGTTAGCATAGGGGACAGATGGGAAGGTGCCACCTCTGGTGAGGTGCAGCTGTAGCTTAGCTGTTCTGAAGGATGCCCCAAGAATCTTTGAAGGAACAGTGTCCAAAGCCAAAAGAGGGAATGGTCATCCTCCACTCATTCCTGTATGTCACTATCAGTGCAAAAGATACTATAAGTTATTTCACATTACATTAGCTCACATTTCCTAGAGCTGCCTTAACAAATTACCACAAAATGAGTGCCTTTAAAACAGTAGGATTGATTCTCGGCTCTAGAGGCCAGCAACTAAGACTGGTATTGCTGGGCTGAAATTAAGATGCCAAGGCCCCAGCCTCCTACCAGAGGCTCTGGTCCCTGCTTCTGGGAGCTTCTGGGGGCTTCTGGAGGCTTCCTTCATTTGCTTGTGGCTACATCACAACTCTCAGCCTGGAGGTCCAGCGAAATCCTCCTGTTCAGGATTCCTGACTTCATCCTGTCTGCAAAGTCTTTTTGTGCTCTCTCTGCATTCACCCACGTCATGAGTTAGAGCTCTTCGGGAAGACCATTAAGCAGTATGCAGTCGTCCCTCGCTATTCCGCACTTCAACTTTAGCACACTCACTGCTTCACCGGTTTTCTTTCCTTCTCCTGCTATGCGGAAGGCTTCGAGTTTGTCTTTATAGCTGAGTAGTACCACATTGCATAAAAATACCACATCTTTTTCAGCCATTCCTTAAGTGATTGACATATTGGTTGTTTCCAAGATTTGGCTATGACAAATTGTGCTACCATAAACATGGGGAGGTACACATATCACTGATATGTTTTCAGTTCCTTTGGGAAAATACCCAGAAGGGGGATATCTAGATTGAAAGGGAATTCCAGTCCTAGTTTTTCAGGAGTCTCTGCACTCGTTTCCAAAGTGGTCGTACCAATCTACATTCCAACCAGCAGTGTAGAAGGGTTCCTTTTTACCTGTAGCCTCTTCAGCGTTTGTTACTAGTTGATTTCTTTTTCTTTTCTTTCTTAATTTTTTTTGAAGGAAAGGATTATTTAGCTCACAGTTCTGGAGGTTTTAGTCCATATTCAGCTGGCTCCAAGACAGAGAGGCACATGGTAGAAGAGCAAAAGCAGAGGGAGGAGTAGCAGCAGCTCCAGCAGCTAACTTTTCTTCCTTCTGTACATTGAAATGCAAATCACCTGATCCAAGGCGCGGGTGACCCACACTAATCAATTACAAATTCCAGAAGCTGCCTCATGACTGCATGAGGCTTTAGGGGACATCTATACACAAACCATAACATTCCTCCTCTGGACCCCCAAAGACTCATGCACATCCTTTTATGCAAAAAACATTTTAGGGGGGCCCAGCGGGATGGCTCAGTGGTCCAAAGCGCCTGCTTGGGAAAGCTTGGGCGGCTGTAGGGACCGCGGTTTGATCCCCAGCACCACATGCCGTGCCAGCCCTGCTCTCAGGATGGGCTGAGCCAGCCATAAGATGAGTGGATAAACAAGCAAAGGTTCTGAAACAAGAAAATAAAATAAAATAAAATAAAAAATTCTTTAAAAAAGTATTTAAAAATAAAAATTTTTTAAAAACCATTTTAGTCCATCTCTAAGAGTTGTCAAAGTCCCAACAGTTTCAGCATTGCTGAAAAGTCCAAGTCCCAAATCTCCTCCAAAATTAAAGGCAAATTCTTAGCTGTGAGCCCCTGTACAAATAAAAAGTTAAACACATCCAACATTCAAAGGCACAAGATAAACATTACCATTACAAAAGTTCCACACAGCAGGATACCAAGCATTGGGACCAACACAAGTCCAAAATCCAGAGTGGCCAACCTTAAGTCCTATAGTCCCAAATAGAACATCTAAAGCAGTCTGTCCTGAGTGTGGCTTCCACCCTACGGCACTCTTGGTAGTTGTAGCTCCCATAGCTTCTCTCTTAGACTGGCTTTGTTCCCTCTTTGCAGTTTCCCTTAGCCAATCCAGATTCCTGGCTTTTCCAAACTTCTGGGGCTTCACATTCTATTTTAAATTTTAAATTTCAATTTAAAATGAACAGGCTTCTTACAGCTTTACACACTGCCCTCTCAGGGGCACACTGCTTGACCTCTCAAACCTTCTTCTGAAATCTAGGTGGAAGCCTTCTTAACCTCAGAACTCTTGCATTTACAGTGTGCCTAAACCCACCACCACATAGATGATATCAAGGTCTGCTGTCAGCTAGAGCAAATAGTCAGACTTCCTTCTCTCTTGGCTGTAGGCATTGAGTGCATGGATTGCTGAGCACTCTGACCATGATTCCAAGGAATAAATTCTCCATGCTGGTGCCATTCTGGAACCTGGTGCAAGGGGCTCAGTGGCTTTCCCCTCAAGGCAAAGTCCCTGAGCTTTGCAATTCTGAGGCTGCAAAGGGTAGAGACTTGCTACCACCTGTGATCCCCTTAGGCTATCTTTTCCATTCTCTGGTTCCTTCTCAGCAATGTCTCTGAACCTTTTCTACCTCTTCCCATAAGCCATTTTCAGAAACTTATGATCCACATGGTCAGGTTTAGTCACAGCAATGACCCCACTCCTGCAGTACCAAATTATGTTTTACTCTTCTTTCGTTGCTGGAACAAACACCTGACACCCAAAATGAGGGAAGAAAAGGTTATTTAGCTCACAGTTATTGGAGGTTTTAGTCCAATTCAGCTGGCTCCAAGGCAGAGAAGCATATGGTAGAAAATAACCTTTCATGGTGGAGGGCAAAGAGCAAGCTAGTTGGTTTCTTTATGACAGTCATTCTTTCTGGGGTAAGAAGATATCTCAATGTTGTTTTAATTTGCATTTCTTGAATGGCCAATGCCATGGAACGTTTTTCGTATATTTATTTTCCAGTTGTATTTCTTCCTCTGAGAAGTGTGTATTCATCTCAGATGCCTGATTTTGAATTCGGTCTTTAAATTTTGAAGGCCAAATATTTTTTCAGTTCTTTACATAATTTATTCCTTTGTCTGAGTGATTGTTGGTTGTGATTTTTTTCCTAATTTGTAGGATGCCTTTTCACTCTGTTGATGATTTCTTTTCACGTGTAGAAACGTCGCAATAAGATGAGATCCTAGTTGTTGATTCCTTGGCGTATTTCCTGTGAAGTTTGGTTTTTGTTCATGAACTGTCTGCCTACTCCTTTGTCTTCAAGGTTTCCACCTATTTTTTCTTCCAGGAAATTTAGTATATCTGTTTTAATGTTTAGAGTTTTAATCTATTTTGACTTTAGTCCATGGTGATAGACCAGGTCTAGTTTTAGTTTTTGGCATGTGGAGAGCCAGTTTTTCCAGTACTCTTTGCTAAAGAGGGTATTTTTCTTCTAGGGAACATGTTTGAACCCTTGTCAAAGATAAGATGGCTGAGTGTTTGTAGTTGTATTTGTATATTTGCATCCTCTATTCTTTTCCATTGATCCTTGGGTTAGTTTGTTGTTGTTGTTGTTGTTTATTTATTTGGTTTTTTGCCAGTACCATGCTGATTTTATCACAGTAGCTTTGTCATATAATTTCAAGTGAGGGATTGTTATCCCTTCTACCTTGCCTTTGTTGCCTAAGATTGCCTTTGTTATTCTAGGTCATTTCTGGCTCAAAATCAATTTTAAATTTATTTTCTATAGATCTGTGAGGTAGGATGATGATAGTTGGATAGGAATTGCATTAAATCTGTGTAACAATTTTGAGAGTATGGCCATTTTCACGTTGTTGGCTTTTCCTCTCCAGGGACAAGAAATATCTTTCCATTTTCTGAAATCCTCTTTGATCTTTTGTTTAGAAGGTTGTAATTTTCATTGTATAGATCTTTTACTTCCTTTGTTAGATTAATTCGTAATTTTTTTGATGCTGTTGTGAAAAGTACTGCTTCTCTGATTTCTCTCTCAGTAAGTTTGTTATCTGTGTAGAAGAATGCTATTGATATTTGGATGTTGACTTTGTAATCTGCTATGCTAGTGAATTTGTTTGTCAATTCTAGGAGCTTCTTGGTGGAGTTTTTGGGTCTTACACATTGAGTATCATGTCATCTGCAAATAATGATAGTTTAACTTCTTCTTTACCTATTCTTATTCCTTCTATTTCTCTCTCTCTTGTCTAGTAGCTCTAGCTAATGATTCCAGAACTATATTGAATAGGAGTGGTGATAGAAGATATCCTTGTCTCGTACCTGTTTTGACAGTAAAAGCTTTCAATATTTCTCCATTTAGAATAATGTTGGCTGTTGGTTTGTCATAGATGACTTTTATCAAGTTGAGGTAGAAGCCATCTGTTCCAGTTTTCTGTAGGACTTTGATCATGAATGAATATTGAACTTTGTCAAAAGCCTTTTCTGCATCTATAATATGATCATGTGGTTTTGGCTTTGGCTGTATTGATATAGTGTATTACATTTATAGATTTACATATGTTGAACTATCTTTGCATTCCAGGGATGAATCCTACCTGGTTGTGGTGTACAATCTTGATTTTTTGTAGTATTCTATTTGCTGCTATTTTATTGAGAAATTTTGCATCTATCTTCATGAGGGAGATTAGCCTGTAATTCTCTTTTTTGGTTGGATCTTTCTCCAGTTTTGGTATCATTATAATACTTGCCTCAAGAAATGTTTTGGGGAGTATTGCTTCCTTTTCAATTTCATTGAAGAGTTTGGGAGTATTGGGATTAAATCTTCTCTAAATTTCTTGTAGAATTCAGCTGTGAAACCATCAGGACCTGGGCTTTTCTTTGTTGGTAAGTTTTTTTTATTATATTTTTAATTTCATTGGCTTTGGCATTTTGTGCTTATCTAGGAATCTGTCCATTTCTTCTGTGTCTTTGATCCTATGAGAGTAAAGATTTCCAAAGTAGCTATTGACAATCTTTTGTATATCTACAGGATCTGTAGGAATTTCTTCCTTTTCATACTTCATTGCTTGAATTTGAGATGTTTCTTTCCTCTTTCTGAGGAGGTTGGCTAGGGGTTTATTAATTTTATGTAATCTTTCAAAGAATCAGGTTTTGGATTCCTTAATTGTTTGTCTCAATTGCATTAATTTCCGCTCTAATCTTTATAATTTCCTCCCATCTTTAGGCTTTGGGATTCATTTGCTCTTCTTTTTTCTAGAAGCTTGAGGTGCAGCATTAGGGTATTTATTTGTTGTCCCTCTATTTTGCTAATGTGTCAGTTCACCATTATAAATTTCCCTCTGATAGCTGTTCTCATTCCATCTCACAAATTCCAATGAGCTGTGTTTGAACTTTCATTGGATTGGAGATATTATTTAATTTCACCTGCAATCTATGGATTGCTGAGGAGCATGTTATTTGATTGTATATATTTTGAGGTTTTTGTGGTTTATTTTGTCATTAGTTTCCAGTTTTATTGCACTGAGGTCAGATAATATGCATGGGATAATTTCTGTTTTCTTGCATCTACTTAAACATGATCTATGGACCAGCATGTGGTCTATTTTAGAAAATATCCCATATAAAGCTGAAAAGAATGATTATTCAGATGTTGGATGGAAAACTCTGTAAATGCCCACTAAGTTTATTTATTCAAAGGTTTGGCTCAGTTCTGCTACTTATTGCTAGTTTTTTGTCTGTCTGATTGACCAATCTCTTTGAGATAAGGGGGTGTTAGGTCCCCTGTTAAGATTTCATGTCCTTTACAATTGGCATTCTAGGCAAGTGCAAGATCGTGAGTTTGAACCCCGGTCCCGCAAAAAAAAAAAAAAAAAAATACAATTGGCATTCTATAGTTGGGTGGTCCCATATTTGGTGCATATACATTTATTCCTCTCTAACCAGTATATAGTGAATTTTATCTCATTGATCATTCTTGGTTTGAAGTTCAGATGGTTTGTGAACAGAATAGCTACCCTTGCTTTTTTTCTGAGGTCCTGGAGCATACAGTATTGATTTCCATCCTTTGACTTTAAACCTATGAATTTCTTTCTTTCTTTTTTTCCTCTATTTAGAACAGGGTCTACAGGGTTTACAAGCCATGATCACTACATAGATCAGACTCACATAGATCAGACTCATAATGATTCTCCTGTTTTTCAGCCTCCCAAGTGCTGGGATTACAGGTGCATGCCACAACACCCAATCTCAATCACCATTTCAGTGTGCCCTGGGGGTGGGGTTCGCACAGTAGGGCAGAGATTGATCCCCAGCCACTGTGCTCTACCTAAGCAGACACGTTAGTCCACTAAGCTATCAGGCAAGCCCTCATGACCTATGAATTTCTTTATGGGTTAGGTGTGTTTCTTGTGTACAACATATTGTTGGATTTTGTTTCTTAATCCACTCTGCCAGTCTACTTCTTTTAACTGGTGAATTGAAACCATTTGATATTGGTGGCTATAACTGATATGTATTAACTTATGTTTCTCATGTTATATTGCTGCTGTGAGCTCCCCACTTTCATCCTATGTTTAATTGTTTGCCATGTTTTGTGGGTTCTTTCTGTTGTTCTTGAAATTGTGGTTATTTTGATCCCTTTCTAGAATATCTTTTAGCACTCTGTGTAGAGTTGGTTTGGTCGTCATGAATTTTTTTAGTAGTTCCTTGTCATGGAAATATTTCACTTCTCCATTAAACTTGAAGGGAGTTTTACAGGATGTATTGTTCTGGGTTGGAGTTTGTTTTCTTATAGGAATTGAAGTACTCTACTCCATGCTTTTCTTGACTTGATGGCTTGTGAGGGAAAATCTGCTGTTATTCTGATGGTTTTTCCTTTAAATGTGATGTTTCTTTTTTTTTTTTTTTTTTTTTCTACCAGCTTTCAGTATGTTATTCTTGCACTGAATTTCTGAAATATTGCTTAGTATATGTCTGGGCATATTTATTTGGGTTGATATTATTTGGAGTTCTGTATGCCTCAGAACTGTCAGATTGCTTCCATGTATTTGGGGAGTTTTCTGCTATTACTTCTTCCCATGTTGTTTTTATGTAATTTCTATTGCCTCCTTCTGATGCCTATTAGTCTTATATTGTTCATCTTTATATCATTTTGCTGCTGTCGAATTATTATTCCCTGGATCCTAGTTGTTTTTAAGAGATCTCCTTACTTATTCACTAGCTGCAGTGGTGTCTTCAAGGTCTGAAAGTATATCTTCACTTTCCTTGCAATGGTTTTGCCACCTTCTAATGGGGTTTTTAATTTCTTGTATATCTCATTGAATCTGCTTCATGCATCCTGTTTCTTTCCTACATTGCTCATTCAAGGATTAATCATTGTTCTATTCTTCTCTATTGTTTTTTATCAGTGTCGTCTTTATAAAATGCTTAGTAATTCTTTCATTATAGTTATCATTTCTTTTTTTTATTTGTGAAATTATTTCTGATCTGATTTCCTCTATCCCCTTTTCCTGTTATTTATTTACTTTAGTTGCTATGATTTTAGAGATTTCAGGTGTGTGACTTCCAATTTCTTCTATGCTAATGTCTCCTGGGTTAGTTCTGGGTGAACTTGGGGCCTGAGATTGCCTTTTGCTCCTTATTTTTGTCGTTTTCTATTTCAGAGGCAACTTTTTATTTTGATTTCTGTGATACCTTCTTGTGAAAGTTTGATAGTAGGTAACTGTCTCTCTGCAGTCAGAGCATCACTGTAACAAGTCTGCTTTTTAGGTATCTCTACTACATCAGAGATTCTTGTTTTTTGTGTGTCTCAAGATTTCACCTTTTCTATTGATTAAGAGTGAGATATTGGTTTCAGTTTGACACTGTACTCCATCCTTCAGTGTAGAGCTTTGGTGAGGTTATTACTCAAGCACTTCTCAATATTATTACCCAAGGGGAAACATATAGTTAATACAGGTATGATTTCCTATTCACAGTAGTATAATTAGCAATACTAACAACACCTTCGAAATTGAGAAACCTTTGTAACAAATGGATTTGTACTTCAGACCATAGGAGCATTGGGAATTTTTATTTAAATTAGGTCCCCTGTGTTCTTTTGAGATGTCTCCCCTTCATGCACTTGGAGTCTCCCATGCAAATAGTTCACCCAAGTTACCTGCTGCCACCTCTGTGCCATGAGGATGCTCCTGTAGGTCTGGGCCTCAGTCTGTGCTTGGCTAGGCCCAGCAGTATGCCTCACCTCACCAGGTCCAGGTCTACTGAACTCAAACTCGATTGTCTGGACCTGACTTGGGTCTGGTTGCTGTGTTTGGCTCCTTCCAGTTGAGCCCTGTCCAAGTGGACCACTGGACCCCACTGGCTGCTGGTCCCTTGGCTACTTTCTGATGGACCTTCTGTACTCCCAGGTTCTCAAGGAAAATACTAATCTAAATTATTTATCATGGATTTTGTACTATATTTTGGGATTTTGCAATATTGTGCAGTATATATATGTTGTTAAAATTATGTAGGTTTGCAAGTTTAGAAAATAGTGAAGAACATTAGAAATGTTTTCAATAGTGTGGGAACTGTTTGTAAGAGTATAGCATTTATAAGGCATAGATACATAGATACATAGATAGAAATATACTAAAATAAATATAATGTTACTACTTTGCTGATTTTCACTTAAGGCAGGGATGTCTGGAATGTAACCCCTGCAATAAGTGAGGCACCACTGTACCACACATGTGCAGGAACCTCACACCTAGAGACTTGTCCGATGGCCCAACTCAAGTTAGAATCAAACCGAAGACCTAGTTCCCTTCTCTGTCAGTTTCAGGTTTCCTTCTCTAGATCAAGCTGATGTCCATAAAAATAAGACAAACGTATTTTAACACAATACCCTCATTTGTGTGCCTCATTCCCTTGCTGCTGTTGAATTCCCTGGATCCTACTTGTTGTACATTGATGGCTGAATTATTTTTCTCATGGCTTTAGAGCCCATACGGCTATGGTTTGGTGAAAGCCAGAAGGGGGAAAGCCTGTCCTGCTTCAAATCTCTAACCTCAGGGGAGGGCCGACCCTCCTTTAACATTGGTGTGCTGCCAGCATTCTCCTACCTTTGAGCCTTCTTCCCCTTGGGTCTTATCAGCTTACATCAGGCCCACATCAATCTGGCTTGTGCAGGTAGCTGCAATAAAATGACCTAATAATCTTCGCTTCTCTCCTTCCAGGACCGCCTCTTTTTTGTCATGGAATATGTCAACGGTGGAGACCTCATGTTTCAGATTCAGCGCTCCCGAAAGTTCGATGAACCTCGTTCCCGTTTCTATGCTGCAGAGGTCACGTCAGCGCTCATGTTCCTCCATCAGCATGGAGTGATCTACAGGTAGCCTCTTCTCTCCTCTCTTTCCTGAAACCCAAGACTAAAGACTTCTCCAGATATCTGAACTGACTTTGGCACCTGCCCAACTGGTCTCCCAGCAACTGGCTTTAGATTAGTTGTTTGTTCCATGTTGCTTACAGAAAACTTTTGGAGGGGCTGTTTATCGCTGTGAATGTTAATATTTGGATGGCCTCAGGAGATTTGACCAACTGTTTGTGCCAGTTTTGATTTAAAGCCCCAGCATGACATTCAAAGGCTTGGGGCCGGATGACCTTGGGATGACCTTCATTTCTTCCCCAGCCGCCACCATCACCCCACCCTCTTCCTTGAACATCAGGGCATTCGCTTAACTTTTTCCTCCTGTGCCATGAACTTCCTCCCCTTCCAGATCTCGTGCCACTTCCTGAGTTTGTTTGGCTTCGGTGTCTCCTGCCGATGGAATCAGGGAAGGAGGAGCCGCTCGAGGTCTCAGGGTTTATGATCTGGGGTGGGGACTAGCAACTGGACATCATTCGACAGGAAGTGACATTTTGCAGATCGTCCAGTCCCTTATTATTGCTGCCCAGTCCCTTTCCAAAGAACACACACACACACACACACACACACACACACACACACACTAATTTTCCATTAAGGGAGCATAAGTATTTACACAGACTCTTCTGTGAGGTCAGGAATTCTGGGAGGAGTAAATATTTATAATTAGCAACAAGAACATGAAAGTTCTGTAAGGTTTTCTCCATGACTATCAATTTCTTTACTTGGTCTTTGCCCTCCCTGTCATTTTGTTCCTTTAATTGGGTGGGAGTGTAGCTGGCTTGGTTTAACCCAGAACTTAGTCATTCACCTGCACTTTAGCTGTTTGTGCCTGGGAACAGTGGCTGGCCTGACTGTTCTTTGGGGACTCTGGTCAATCCCACTCTAGAATTCTCTTCTCTCTGCAGTCTCTGGGCTTCCTAGAGAGTGAGCAGAAGCCTTTGTGGCAGCCCAGGTGACGTAGCCCATGCTGCTCGGCCTGCTCTCTGCCCTCTACTTTCAGAGGCCATGTACTTGTTCTTCAAATCTCTAACCTCAGGGAAGGGCCAACCCTCCTTTAATATTCCCTTGAGGGACTAAACCCCCTGTGGTACATGTATGATTGTCGTATGCCACCCACTGGGACAGTCATGCATGTAGTACCAGTGGCTTAGAGCTGCCCAGCGGCAAGGCATACCAAATATTACTCCATTGTGAATTGTTAAAGGATTTTTTTAAGGTTTTTTTTTCTTATTTCAGAACTTTTGTTTGTTTGTTTGTTTGTTTATTTATTTATTTTTATGGCTGGCTCAGCCTGCCCTGAGGGCAGGGCTGGCGCAGCATGTGGTGCCGGGGATCGAACCACAGTCCCTGCAGCCGCCTAAGCTTTCCTAAGCAGGTGCTTTAGACCACTGAGCCATCCTGCTGGGCCCTGTTAAAGGATTTTAACCAAGCCCACCCAAGATCATGTTCCTTTTGATTAATTCAAATAATTCAGAGCTTCAATTATATCTGCACAATCCCTGGGCCTTTTCCATATAATGTAACATCATAACAACCATGCAATAACACCACTTTTGCCGATTCCACTCCATTGATCAGGGGTGAGTCTTGGGTCCCACCTACTCAAGGAAAAGGAGTTGGAGACTATACCAAGGCATGATCCACTGGCGGTTGCCCTAGGCCAGCGCACCTCCCTCCTTCCAACCACAAAGCCTCTTAGCTTTCCTGCCACCACCTGCCGGGCTCTGGCACCCCCCCCCCCCCCCGTGCTGCCTCCCTCTGACCAGAGGCCTCACCACTTATTCAGTCCTCATTAACAAACTGACTCTCTGCTTTGGCGGGTGATGAATTTCAGTTCAAAACCGTCACAGCTACCTCGGGTGTAGGATGAGCCTGGAGGACTCTGCTTGGCTTTGCAGACACTCTGAAGGGCCATTTGTTCCTCTCTCTTCAACTCTTTAATTTTCTTTCATTCCTATAGTACATGTGCAGTCCTGCCCACAGTGAATAACAAGTGTCAATGTCGAGTTCAATTAATTTGAAACCTTAATCCCTACCCTGCAAGTAATTCATAAGCTAGTTACAGAGAGAGGGGAAGGGAAGGGGACATTAAAAAAAAAAAAATGAAGATGCTTTATGTGCCTCCCCATGGTGAGCGTAATCATTATATACAGCAAACATACATGAATAGAAACTTGCAAGAAAAAGTAAAAAGCTAGTTAGGCATCCAAGAGTCAGTGATGAGAGTTCATCCATACAAGGCAGGACCACGGGGGCCAAAGAGATAGCTCAGTAGGATAAGTACTTGTCTAACGAGCACAAGGTCCTGAGTTCAATCCCGGTACCACCAAAAAAAGAAAAAAAAAAAAAATGACAAGGTTTTGTCATTCACCACTGACCAGAAGAACCACTATTCCTTGAGATGTTGTCCCCATACCAGCCCTATAAGAATGAGCAAAGACCCCATGCTTCACTGACAGGGAAACAACTGCACTTAGACTCACGGGCTCAGAGCCACACTTGGCCCATGACAGATGGGAGGGGTATAAACAGCTGCCAACCCTTACCAGCATCCCCCTAACCATGCGTCTCACCCCCAGGTCCTCCATATGACTCGCTGTTCTGTGCCACGGAGCACTCTCAACTTTGAGCCTTTTCCCTACTGACTCTACGATTCACTTTTCTTGATCTCTGGTCCCAAGTTCATGTCCAAGGTGAACGTCCCCTGCCTCAGAGTCCCTGGTTTTAAAAAAGACATGAATTCCATGGAGGAGGAGAAGTTGATAAGGATACAGAAGATGACCCAGAATTGATTGATGATTTGTGAGTCTGAAAGACAGGGTCCTGAGGTTGTTTTCATCTAATTTTTTTAATGTTTTGCTATCATAATACTAACAGAATGAAGATTCCAAGGTAGCACACCTAGAGCTTTTGAATCAGTAGATGTGCTATTGGTTTCAGGAATCTGTACGTATTTTAGTGTTCTCAGGTGGCGTGGGGACTGCAGCTCTGGAAAGGTCCCATTCTTCTTTTAGAACAGTGTCATGTGCCTCAGCTGTGTGTGGCTTTCCCCACCCACCCAGCCTGCCATGTCATCCTAAAGCCATAACATCTCTCTGTGCCGAACCTTTAGCAGGTTTCCTTTGCTGACCTTGTGCCTTTATGTATGACCCCCATCTGGGAGGGAGAGCTGCGCATGGGAGTGTTTACTTGGTGACCTAGGACAGGAACTAGCTTGTGCGTGGTGTCCAACATGTTTGCTCCTACCTGTGCGGCTGCAGAGCCCTGTGGTCCGGGGCTGCATGTTTGGAGGTGTGGGCTCTTCGGGGTCTGGGCTGAAAGCATTGCACGCCCCTACCCTGGCTCAGAAGAGAGCCCAGCCCCTCTCCTCCCTCACATTCCACCCTCATGAGGCCCTGTAGATCCGTGCGTCTCGTGCTGCCTCTGCCCACACTGCCCGCAGAGGGGCTGTGTCTGATAGTCCCGTCTGAGGCTGCCCAAGAGGCTGTGACTGTCCTGGCCTGTTTGCTTCTGGCTGTTCTGAAGCCAGGCAGAGGCCACGTTTTATGTGATACTTGAATGACAAAGGGGTTTATTTGGGGGATCGACAAGAGCAGGTTTTGGAGAATGACCTTCATGCTGGAGAAGAGATTGAAATTTTCTAGTCTCCCTGCTAGAGAAGGAAAAGGTGGAGAAATGGAGATTTGGGCGGGTGGGCCTTTTGTCCACAGCTGACTCCCAGAGCTCCTGTGCGTCGGGCTCGGTGCCTGCCTGCAGTCCATAGCTGCTGGCTTCCAGAGCCCACTCCTCTGGCCTTGTGGCATGAGAGAGGACAGAGATTGTGATCTGCCTTAGAGGGAGAGGGAGGACCTTGAGTGAGCGTGGCAGGCAGGTGGGTTCCTTTTTGTGCTTGTGCAACCCGGAAGCCAGGATAAACTGCACAGCCAGCAGCTGCAGCTCCGGCTCTGTCTCTACTTTATGTCTCACGTAGACGCTGGAGCCGTAGGGGCTCTTGTGCCCGCTGCACAGGAAGTGCTCAGAAATGTCAGGCAGTCACATCATATCATGAATTGGTTTTCACTAGGATCCCACAAACTAGGACCAGTGATCTTTGATCCTGGTCAGGCCTCAGAAGGGATTCTGGAGCCACGTTACAATGTTGAACTCCTTCTTGCTTCTTTTCCTACTTTCTGGTAAAATTGAGCATTTTTCAGTGCTGAAAGTAGTCACCTACGATAAAAAGCTCCGCACTCAAGAAGGCATGGAGTTGGCTCACCCCTCACCAACCACGTTACTGTCCAGGGGTAAGCTAGGGTCGTTTTCCAGGTGGTCATGTGAGCGAGCCTGAGCAAGTTCAGGAACCTCTTTGTGACCGTCTCTGTTTGCCTTCTCTCCTTCGGGAGGAAACAGAGATTGGCCGCTGGTGGTCGGTGACAGAGCAGAGGTAAGCAGGGGTGAGAGGACAGCCGTTTTATTTATCTACAGTACTGTGAAGGATTAACATTTGTCATTTCCAGCTCTGGACAGAAGCGCTGTAAATTGTGGAGCCCTTCTGCCCTTGACTTCCCCAGGCCTCCTCTCCTCACCCTCAGTGAAGCACTGTGGTTACCCCAAGCTGGTTACCCCAAGCTCCTGTCATACTTGCTGTCTCCTCAAGACAGGCCTCCCTGGAAAATGCACACTGAGGTACCGAACACTTGTCACCTGCTGGCTGAAGGGGAAGTGTGTGGTAGAGGTGTCTGCCCTTGGCGCAGCTGGAGATGTTCCGACCCACAGGTCTCCAGTGAAACCTGTGTCTGTAACCGGAAGGTCTCTTTCAGTCCAGAAGCTGAGGCAGGAGGATTGCAAGTTAGAGACCAACCTAGGCAACTTAACAATTTAGCAAGACCCCAAAATAAAAATTTTAAAAAGGGCTGGGGCTGTAGCTCAGTGCAAAAGTTGTGGGTTCAATCCCCACTACCATACACACACCAGAAATAGAACCAAACAGAAACAAATTAGAATGTCTAATTTTTAAGGCCTCATCTCCATCAGCATATTCTCAGTTTGTTTGAAGCTAATCTGAAGCAGAAGTAGCGGGTGGGGTCACCCATTCCTTGCCCCTCGCCGTCTTCTAGGATCTGCTCACAGAGAACACTTGGGCACCATTTTCCCACAGAACATATCTCTGCATTCTAAATATACTCGGTTGCAGTTTTGGATAAGTAAACATCTACTCTATACCTTATGACAACTGAAACCCTCCGCGGTGCTCCTGCCTGCGGTCCCTGTCGCCGTTCCTTTGAGCACCGTTTTCTTGCTTTCCTGTGTTGAAGCTCCCGTTTCCTGTATCGCAGGTCTTGTTTTGTTAATATGAGATGTCGTAGAAGAAACACATAGTGGGGGTTTAAGTTTAAAAAATTGTTACAATAAAAGATACGTTGCTTTTAAGCCCCCTCAAGATATGCTTTCTCTGAATACTTTTTTTTAAGAAAATAGGGAGATGGATCTCTTAAAAAATAGCTATTTATGTATTCATTTGCTAAAGGTTCTCCCAATGCAGCTCAGACTCAGTGATCCCTGTGTCTCACCCTCCCCAGCACTGAGATGACAAGCATGTGCCACCACACCAAGCTCAGTGGCCAGCGTGGCGCCTGGGGTGAGCACAGCATGGGGTACTGGGGATCAAGCCCAGGTCTTTGAACTTGCCAGGCAGGTGCCCAGACTGCTGAGCTATCTCCCCAGCCCCCATCAGCCTTCTGATGCTCTGAAGCACTTCCAGAGACCTTTTTGTGAATTTCTTTACCAGGTGTGATCAAAACATGGCGACTGCTGCTGCCATCCAAGGGCCATGCAGCAGAAAGCCAGGCTTGTGAAAGCCTTGCAGGGCACCTCGTCTGCCTTACTTACGATGTCCGGCGCCTTGTGCTACTTCCTTCTCTTCCCCTAGTCAGAATGAGGGTGGAGGTGAACACGGCGAGTCATTTCAGGACAGCAGCCGTGACAGTGCGCCTAAAGACGCTCCTGAAGAGGACTTCCCAAAGTGCTTCAGAAAGGAGCGAGAACAGCTGTGCTCAAAGGGAGGAGGGATATTTCAAGGGGAATTAGTGGCCACGTGTCATCTACCGTAATACATGTGTTAAAAATTCAGACATGCCTCTTGCTTTTTAGTTACTCCTTGTAGACTGCTTTGATGGGCTGAAGACTCTGCAGTAATTTTCTGAGAAACAATATGAGAGGCGAATTGCTTACTCCGTCCCTTTAGATCTAAAATCATTTTTGTTCTTCTGTCAAATGCAGAGAACAATTTGGCACATTTATTAGCCCTCCAGGCTGAGTATAGATTTCTAGATTGAATGCTACTTTTGCTCAAAATTTATTTTATTTTATTTTTTTGTATTTGGTACAGCCTCTCACTACACAGCTTGGCCTCATAGCAATCGTCTTGTCTTCAGCCTCCCCAATGCTGGGATTACAAGGGTGTACCACCATACCCAGACTCAGTTGCTGGGTCAGTGCTCCCTGCGGGGTGGGATTGGTGCAGCGTGTGGGACTGGGGATCAAATCCTGGTCCCTGCACTTGCCAAAGCAGGCACTTAGTCTGCTGAGCTATCTTACCAGCCCTGCTCAAAATTTAAAGGTGCCGTTCTGTTGTCTTCTAGCTTCATGTTGCTACTAATAAGTCTAAAGTCATTTTGTTTGTGTGTGTGTGTGTGAAGGGTCTTACAATGTAATTATTCTCTTCTATTTTCTCTTTCTAAAGAAAAAAATTTGGAGTATACACAGGCTGGCTACTTAGTTGAGAAAATACTATCTGTTGTAGTCAAGGGACAGTTTAATACAGAACACATATTTTATGAGACTACTTAATAACAGTCGCCCAAAGAGTGCAGGAAATCTTTCCACACACTGAAGACTAAAGAATCCAGCCGAGGGTGTGGGTCCCTGGCAATATCCTCATGAGCCCAGCTGAAGACCCAGAGCCCATAACAGTGCTTCTCACGAGTCCAACTGTAACTCTGCTTCACAGATCTGCACTGGTAAGGTGCAGAGGTCAGTGGCGGAAGCTGGAAAGCCTGTACCAGCAGGGCAAAGGATCTTTTCTAACAGGCTGATGGATCTGCATTGCAGCCAGAAAGCAAAACTCAAAGTAAGAACCAGAGCTGCCCAAAAAGTAGCACAGCTGTCCTCAGCAACAGTGAGGTCCTGAGCTCCTCTGATGGATAGCTAAGTTTCCATCAGGAAAGCCTGTGCAGCAAGCTTGTCCAGGAGGCTGAGCAGGGCACTGTCTTCCCCTCTGGAAGCAGGAAGTGATGCTCAAGCTGAGGACCACAACACGCCCGAAGTGAACATTAGCTGTTCTCAGCAACGTTAAGGTCCTGAGTGCCTTCGATACTAAGAACAGCCAAGTTGATCGGGAAAGCCAGCATGGCAGGCTCCTCCAAGAGAACCAGTAGCTCCCTAGGGACTGCTGAACTTCTTCCTCTCCAGTTCTTTCTATTTTGTAGGCATCGATTCTCAGGTGGGCCACCCACACCCCGCATCACACTGGTTCAGTTCAGCTGGGTGTTATAAGTTGATCGTCACACGATCAATATTTTTAGGCTTCTTGCCTTGAACGGCTTTGATTACCCTAGAAAGAATCATCGAATTCCTCCTAAGTGAGAAGTCCTGGCAGCCAGCCATAGAGAGCCACGTGCAGCAGGAGGTCTGGAGGGCCCCCTTCCATGTGCGTGGGTCTGTGTGATGCTGTGATGCCCAGGAAGTGCCTGCCCCACCCAGCTCTGAGGATCCCAGTTCTTGTCTGAGAATCAGCTCAGGGGGTGGGGTGGGGGGATGGTAGAGGAATGGTGCAGAGGGAACAGGGCATCTGTTTGTAATGTTTCTTAACAAGACTCTGCTTTGCCTCTATGTCCTTTTCATCTCCAGAGTAACTCACTGAGTGTTACTACCTGAGCTGCAGAAGAGGGTGTGAGACTGCAGCATAAATGCAGTTTCTCTTGATTTTCCCCATTGGTGGTTCAGGAGTCAGCTTTTTCAAGTCTATTAAGTCAGCTCCTCCATAGCCGTTTCCTTTCCAGCTTTGAAAATCATGCTGTTGTTGTTTCTTCTCTTCGTTTCCCTGGCTTTGTGTATGATTTTGAGGAGACGAAAATAGTGCCTGTTCAACATCCCCCTTTTTACCCAGAAGTCAGCAGAGATGATGATGATGGCGGCGATAACTGCAGCGGCGTCTCCACCAGCCCTATAAGGGAGCTGCTGTATTACTCACAGGATTTACGACTTCCCAAAGAAGGAGCCCTCGCCAGATCCCACCGCCTTTCCTGGCAGTGCCAGGTCATCCTGTCCCTATGCCTGCTGGCCTGTTTCGCATGGGAAGCAGCGTGGTATGTGGGAGCCAGCACAGAACTTGGAGCCAGCCAGCAGAGCTGAGCACCGAACCACTTCATCCGTGCTGAGTCTCGGTGGGCAGTATCATCAACCCGGTTAAAATCCACTTTCTCCACTATCCCAGCGAGATTCTCAGGCAGACCTCCATGGACTGTTCTGGAAATTGCATGCAAAGACATGAGCGGAAGTGTTGGATGTAACCCCCAGCACCTGGGGGCTCCATCTGTCTTGGTTGGGAGGATGGAGAGCACCAGGTTTTGGAGGCAGACAGGGGCTGAATTATGTTCCCTTCACCCAAACCAATCATTCGAAGCTATAGCCCCAGTACCTCAGAATACGGCTCTACCTGGACCAGTGTCCTTCAACACATAATTAAGGTCAGAAGAGACCATTAGCATGTGCTCTAAAGTAAGACCACTGACTGGTGTCCTTAATAGTGGAGTACAGAAAGTCACAGGGGGAAGGCCACACCAAGACCTTGGAAAAAGACGGCAAGCTAAGAAGAGAGGCCTCGGGACAGACCAGCTGGCTCGCGCTAGGTATTGGACTTCTACACCCAATAACCGTGAGAAAATGGATCTCTGTTGCTTAGCCCACCCAGCCTCTGGAGCTACCAGACTACTACAGAAGACCTAGCTCAAGTCTGCTTGGCTGCGTAGCCCTGAGCCAGTGGCCCCATCTCCCTGAGCCAGTTTCCCTATCTGTAAAATGGCACTAATTGTATAAATACTGAGTAACACACAATAGCAAGCACTGTGGATGGTCTAAACTGTGTGAGTCAAGTAAGCTAAAGGCCATAAAAATGCCCATGGAGGTTGTTGGGGGGGGGGTGTCGCAAGTCGCCTGTAGGGATGATGGTAGGGCTGCAGGCCCTGTTTGGAGGAGCAGGGGAGAAAGTGTGGAGCCCTGTCCTTCAGGCAGTGTCCGCACTCTCCAGGGCGGGGCCCAAGCCCAGGACTCGAGCCCACCCTTTCCTGGGTGGGGCTCCACTCTGTTGGCAGCTTGGTGCTTCCGGGTAGGCTCTGTGAGTACATCATCCCTCAGGATGCCAGGGCTGTGTTCTGCGCCCACCACAGGATGCTCTGGGCCATCATGGCGCCAGTGTGTCGCCCGAGGTGGGGTTCATGTGCCTGGAGCCAATCATCTCTAGCTGCTTAGCGTGCCTAGGGCAGGGGAAGCGGTGTGCAAGCTGGTGTTGCATCGCCTAGGGATGGTCCTGTGCACGGTGCTCCTCAGGGCAGACGCAGTGGCTTCAAACTATTTTCTCTACTTGAAGTTGATCAGACCCGTAGGTGAGGGCCCACTGCGCTCGTGAGTCTGCATGACAGTGCCAGTGCACTGGGACAGACGCGCAGACCTGCTCTGGTGAAGGCCGGGGGTCTGCCTTTTGTGCCTTGTCTTCCCTGTCAGGTTTCCTATGCTTCCAGACACTTTCAAAAGCTCCTGCCCAAGGTGGGGGTGGGGGGATAGCTCAGCAGTCTAAGTGCCGGCCTGGCAAACACAAGGACCCAGGTTCAATCCCTGGTACTGCATGCCACTCGGCCACTGAAACTGGGCATAGTGGCACACACCTGTAATCCCAGTGCTGGGGAGGCTGAGACAGGAGAATCGCTATGAATTCAAGCTACATGGTGAGACCCTGTACCAGGTAAACAAATAAATAAATAAATTTTTGAAAAAGAATAGCAAAAAAAGGCTCCCACCCATGCCCACCACCAGATCCCTTAGGATTCGCTCGAGCAAAGGCACACAGTGGTCCCCAGAGTCAGGGATTATGCCCCTGCTTCAGGGATGCCAGCTGGCAACCCTGGGTTTCAGAAAGGCTCGCCTTCTTTGTGTGTTCACATTGATGAGAGGTACAATCCTTCCTGCCCCAAACTGGTTTCAGGCAGTGTCACCTGCTGTTCCCAGTGAGGGGCAAAGTCCTCGTAAGGTGACAGAGGCGAAGGGAGAAGCAAAGAGCAGAGATGGAACTGGGTGGGAAGCCAGCCAAGTTTACATTCTTCTGAGGAAGCTGCTTTATTGCTGACCAGATCTGAAGTAAATTTCTGACTCCCATGGACACTAGAAGTTCATAGCAAACAGGAAGTTTGGAGCTAGAGGGAAATTCCTGATGAAATTTGAGTGTCTCGGCTAGTAATGTGTGTTTAAAGAAAAAAAAATGATCAGGGACTCTGTGACCTCTTAAGTTTTGTCTCTCCTGGTACATAACATAGAGCTGGGGTTAAGGACATGACGCTGAAAGCCTTGGCTCAAATTCCCGGATGCTCATTAGTTACATGGTCTCTGGCAAGGAACTTCTGTGCGCCTCAGCTTCTCCATCTGTGAAATGGAGATGCTGTCTTGCCCATCGAGGCATTAGGAGAATCAAATGAGTTGACACATGTGAAGCGTTTATGTCTGGAACAGTGGAGGTGCTCACTAAATAGTAATGGCTGCGTGTGGAGTTGACAGCGCTCACTTTGTGCAACTCAGAAGTTTTGCCGTGGGTATGTCCTGCCAGTCAATAAAGTGATGAACACGCTTCACTGAGGCCTGTCCTGTCCCACGGGGAGTTTTTATATCTATGTGTAACTTTTATTTTATGACTTTACAACGTTCTATACAAAGTAGAACTCTTGGAATAAGCATTACTGCAATGCATGCAACAGTAGAAACTGAATTCTCCAAGCCTGAGTCATAAGATCTTGTTTCTTCAGCGCCTTTGGCTAATGATTGAGCTACTAAAAACGGCAATTGTTTTGGCAAACAATTGGCAGCTTTGCCGCGGTAAGCAGAGTCCTGTGTGAACATCTGAGGCCAGGCCTACGGCCCACCCAGTCGGCTAGGTTTGCTTCAAGATTATCTGGTCTGAGGTGGAGGCGGGGGGGCAACGGCAGTGGGTGGAGGCGATAGGGGCTTCTCTCTGGGGTCACCTGGGAACAGGCTGAAGAATCAGTGTGGGTGATCCCGGCTACCTTCCTTCTTCTCGGCTCTCTTCTCCAACCTTTCCTGGCTAATTCTCTTAGGTCAGGGCCTGGAGGCACCATATTGCCTGGAAACTGATTAGGACTCCGCGAGGCAGTGCCGTCACGAGCTCCCTGGCTCTCACTGGTTTCATTTCTAGGATTTGCACGCAGACCTCTTTCTGCTCCAGTCTTCCCATGAGTCTCTCCGGCTGACCTCCTCTCTAGGTCGCTTCTTAAGTCCTCTAGGGTGGGCTCTCAGCCAGAACTCTGATACGCTGGTGTGCGGGTCACCCTTACTGCATCTGGCCTGAGCATTACATTTCCACCACGAGGAACTTTTGCTTCAGAGCAACGTACCTTCCCGTAGAATCTCATGCTTCATTTGTTTTGCTGACTCCTTTTCAGCCTTTACGATGTAGCTTTGGCCCATTTTCCCTGGCCCTTTCCGACAGACTTTGTCCTCCAATTACCGTCGCATCTGACACATCATGGTTTAGCACATCTCATACTATATTGCCACGATTTAATATTTGGATGCTGTTGTAAGTTTTCCACAGATGATGATAAACTGATAGTTTTACCCAATCGCCCAGGAGATGGGGAACGTTCCTAAGTATACTATGTTTAGCAACAGAACGCATTTCCTAATGAAAGCCCCATGCTTCTCCATACCTCATACCTTTTCATTTATTGGTCAAAATGACTAGTCAGTATATTACTGCTATAGAAAGAACACTGGGATAAGAACTGGGCCAGAACTCTAAGAAAACTGTCTCTGCTGCAGAGCTTTAGGCAAGTTACTTTTTCTCGGTGGGCCTCAGCTTTCCTACCCATACCACTTCGTGGCCAAATTAGACGATTTACCTCTGTAACCCTAAGATTGTTTGGTCTAGGAATGTGAGCAGAGTCTATAAATGCTATCTCAAAGTTACCTAGGAAGGTTCCAGAGGGTAATGGAATCCAAGCAGCAAGTGTTCCTGATTGCCCTAAGGATTGGGGGGCCATGACGCCTGTGATTCTTTGGAGTCTGAGACTTCCTTGCCAGGGGACCTCACCCACACTCGGCTCTCTCACTGTCAGATCACCAGCAGTGGGTCCTACCTTTCACATGTATGTATAGGCCTCCCTCTTGATCAAACAAGGACTTTTGCAGGGTTCTCCTGTTGCCAAGTATTTATTCCTGTGGTGAGCAGAACTCTCTTGAGGGCCTGCAAGCACCTGTGGGACAAGGACTCCGGGAGGGGCACAGATGCTTGCTTGGGAAGCCTGGCCCTTTCAGGGTTAAGAATCCCACAGCACTGTGGCAATGCACTCTTGTAAGCAAGGCAGAAATTAGCTCCCTTGTCGTACAAAGACATTTGCTTGAAGGGCATCTCTTGGTTGTTGAGGAGCAACCAAGAAAACACCTCTGTTGCCCAGCAAAGTGTGGGTTTTAGCACACACACACACACACACACACACACACACACACAGACACGCACACACACACAGTGTGGTCACCAGAGGCTAGTATGTTACGTGTAGCCTTCAGGAGGCCATGTCAGGGAATGGAAGCCATCTCTGCCTTTCAGCACTTGAAGTCGGGTGTGGAGAGCAGGGGACAGAATAAGCAATAACAATAAAAGCTGATAAGAGTTACAGTAGGGAAGCACAGCAAGGGCAGATACCATAGCTGGTCTGGAGGAGGCCAAGGACGGGGGCAGTAACCTCTCCCAGAGAGGCCAGTGGGGCAGGTGGGAGGTGACCAGCATAGAGGACATGGCACAAAACCTTCCGAGGGGCAGGGGAGAATTCCAGGAGACCCAGAGCGCAGAAGAATTCCTGCATCTGGATATCAAAGCACTTAGGGAAGGCTGATGAGCAGTGGGGTCTGGGGGTGGGGGTCCCCAAGTCTTGCAGCAGAGAATGACTGTCAGAACGCTGACAGTGTAGTCACTTGGCCTTAGATTGTAAGCCTATAGAAAGAGATGAGCCTACTGTGAAATAGAAGTTCAGAGGTGGAAGAAGATTTGACAGATTAGCTGCTCCAGTTATACCTTTAGTGGAAAGAGAGACTGAAACTCAGGAACTCACTCAAGGTCGCTCATTCTCTTCACAACAGATCCCTGAGTCTGTGCTCATGTGTTGACGATGTGTGCTGCTCCATGACCTCTGGAAAAAAACAACCAAACAGACCTGAGTCATAGCACTTGCTGAGTTCTGTGGTATAGATACTCTCCCCGGGGATCACTTTTAAGCTACCCACATTCAAGAAGCAGCTTACAAAATTCCTGACAATTTTGCAATCTGCCCTTAGGAACCAACCATCACAATCAGTAGAAAACAAATCGTGCAGACTTCTGTGCAACTCCATCCAAGCCCAGTCACACGGTGTTGATAGCTTAAGGTTGGCCACCATGGAGATTAGCAAATGCTGCAGAGGTCTCCACCCCCCCATCATCCTTAGACATTTACCTGTACACCACTGAAGTGTGCTTTCTGCTGCTCAGTAACAAGTTACTCCCCTTGGAGGACAAGAGAACGCATTCAGGGATGCTGACTGTCCTGCACACGTTACCTAGAAGCTTAGAGCTCAATTTGCACTTCTGTAGAGTGGGGACGAATGTCATAGCCAAATAAATTTAAAACACTTTGATTCTAAGATGTACTATTTTTTTAACTTAAATAAACTTGATTTTCTAACAGTTTTACATTTACTTAAACTTGCAAAGATAATAGACTTCTTACGCAGCCTATACCTGGCTTCCTCTGTTAACATCCTGGGTTAGCATGGCGTATTTGTCTCAGTTAATGGACCCAAACTGATATGTTATTACTCAGTCTATACTCCACGTTTTTTGCATAATGTTTGGGCTTTTTTAAACCTGGGACTCCTTGCAGGATATCAGGTTACATCATATTTACGAGTCGTGTTGCCTTACACTAGTTTTGGCCTTCACAGTTTCTCAGGCTTTTTTTGTTTTGATGACCTTTCCAGGATGAGAAGTGTAGGCTAGGAGTTCTCTTGACTGTCCTCCGCTAGGATCTGTCTGATGTCTTTCCTATGAGCAGAACATGACTAAGCTGTAGAGACCACAGAGTTTAAGTATGTTCCTCACACCATACCAAGGTACCTGTGCTATCAGCATGACTTATCCCTGACACGGAATGTAATCGCCTAGCTGAGCTGGTGCTTGCCAAGTGCCTCCACTTGGAAGTTCTCCCCTTCCCCTTCCTTGGAAAGACGTCACCAATCAAAGTCCATACTTAACAAGTAGGGAGTGACATGCTCGCAGGCTCCTGGAGCACAGAGTGGCTGTGGAAGTTACTTAGCATTCTTCTGCATGACAGATCCATTTTCTCCCTTGTTAGGCATCTGCTCATTTATTCCCATGGGATCATGGACTTATTTATTCTGAGTCATAATCCCATTCTGCCTTACTTGTTTCGTTGCTCACCGCATTCCAGATCTGCTCACTGGACGCTTTCTCAGTTGATATATGTGCTTGGAACCCGCCTCGCCACCTCCCCCGTTGTGAGGGGCGTGTGCTTTGTTTTGAGCCGGTCTTTGCTTTCTGGTACTGTGAAATGCTGCAGGCTATCT
Source organism: Myocastor coypus (assembly GCA_004027025.1). Taxonomy (NCBI): domain Eukaryota; kingdom Metazoa; phylum Chordata; class Mammalia; order Rodentia; family Myocastoridae; genus Myocastor; species Myocastor coypus. The sequence continues at coordinate 45,377 of PVJA010006313.1, forward strand.
TGTGCATTTCTCTCCCTAGTCTAGAATCAGCCATTTTTCCGAGGATCCCTGGCTGCATTCATTGGAGAATGGAAATAAAAACCAAGGAGCAGTGCTAGGTGTGCTCACTGCCATTGAGATGCCATTTCTTTCAGGCTTTCTTAAGTGACAGCACAAGAAATTACATTTGTATTAGTTGCTGGATGTAAACATTATCTATAAATATTTCCATGTGTAGTAGTGTGTGCACGCCGAGACTGAACATGAACTCCTGCTTCTGTCGCCCGTCCTAGCCTGTTAGCACGCAGAGCGTCCTGACCTCACTGTCCTCAGTGGTATCTGTAAACTCCTGCTCTGCTAGTATGGAACCTGGCTCCTGACGTCGGCCTAACTTCCAGTGTACATCTTTGTGATGGACGCTGGAACTTTGACCTACACTACCCTAGGAAACAACTTTGCCAAGTGCATGCTATCTTCCATAAGAAAATACCAGAGACTGGGCCATAAACAGAAGTTATTTTCTGCAGTTGTATAAGCTGACTGGTAAAGACCAGGGTGCCTGCAGATTTGGTTTCTTGTGGCAGCCCTAAAAGAAAGGCTGGTTGTAAGACTTGCACATTGGATTGCAGATCACAGCCCTCTTGTTGTCTGTCCCTCCAGCTCTCCAGGGGCACACAGGCCTGCTGGCTCTGTTGTCCTGATAGCCACCTCTCATAAGGAGACTGGTCAAATTGGGTTAGGACCTCTCTAGTGGACTTGTTTTAATGATCTCTTTAAAAGCCCTGTCTCCAAATACAGTTACACTCTGAGGTATTAGGGGTTATGACTTCAATATATGATTTAGGGGAAACGCAATTCGTTGTAAGCTCAGTGATTACGTAGAGTTTGGTTTTTGCGTATATAGTCCTACAGACCCTACTGATTTCCTGGTCAGCACTTTTCCTCCAAGGCTTCTGTGAAGTTCTTAAATGCATTTATAATTAGGATAGATTAATTTGTCCCATTCTGCATTTCATCCTGTGATTCTTCAACCTCCTAAGTGACTTTTTAAATGTGCGTGCAGCGACCCCCGCTCTGTGTGGTGAAGCTCCCTGGGCCTTGCTGCGTTTCATCTGTACCCCACGATGCGTGCCATCTGAGCATCGTCACAGGCATCGACATTTGGTCGGGCTCACATGCTTCTTTGTATTGCAGAGTAATATTCTACTTTGTGCCCATAACACGATTTATCTACTATTGAAGGAAACTTTAGTTTCTGCTAGTTGCCTTTGTGCGTCAAGGACATGTCATGCAGAACCCGCTCTTCTGTGGCTGGCTCCTTCCATTTAACCTAGGATATGCCTGCCTTGTCACATGTATCCACGTGTCATTCCTTTTTATGGCTGAGTGACATGTCACATGTTAAGTGGGTTTCAAATGGGCCAGATGCTGACTCCATGTTTAACCATTGAGGGAGCTACCCGGCTGTTTTCAGCATAGGTGTGCCATTGTACCTGCCCACCAGGGAGGATTCTGAGGCCTCCGTACCCTTAGCAGTAACTGCCGTTGTCTTTCTTATTCTTACCACTCAAGGGGACACGATCTCTAGGCCACGGTGGCTTTGAGTTCCCTCTGGTTGTGTTTCAGGTAGTTAGGTGCCCGTTTAGATTTTTTAGGTGGTTCTTGAAGAGTTTGCCTTTTTTACCATTGCCTGATACCCTTCGCTAGCTCTGGAAATGGTCCTCAATTTTTAAAAGTCAACATCTGTTCATGGTGCATCCTCACCGGGTTTGCTGTGACAGTGATCCTTGTGGCTCGCCCTGACAAAGTCCAGCCTCTCTTCATCTATGCAGCCTCCTCTGGCTCTTCCCACGGTTGCCAGCAATCACTATTCTACATTCAGATCAAGTTTTTTTTTTTTTTTTTTTTTAACTTCCATGCATGAGAGAGAACGTGCAGAACTTGTTGTCCCATGTCTGGTTTATTTCATTTAAAATAATGTCCTCCAGTTTCATCATAAATCTGCTTTCTCTAAAATTAATGTAGGTGGTTATCTCTTAGAAAAGGCACTCTATTTCCATCTGGTATCTACCTTTCTTCTGATTAATATTGGCATGGCATTTCATTCTCCACCCTTTTGCTTTTAATTTACATGCACATTTATATTGAAAAAGGCTTCATATGAACAACATTATAGTTGGATTTGGTGGGATTTTTTCTGTTTGTTTTTATCCACTCTGACAATGTCTTATAAGTGGCATCTAAACTACTTACTGATACAGTTGAATTATCACCTACTCTCTTTATTATGATTTTCTATGTATTATAGCTGTTCTTTGTTTCTCCTCCCCTTTTATGTTTTTTCTGCTAAAAAGAAGAAATTCTAACTGTAATTGTATAATCCAAGTCCGAGCATGGTGGCTCATGCCTATAATCTCAGTGACAGGGAGGCTGAAAACAGGACGGTCACTCCGAGTCTGAGCTTCATAGTGAGACCCTGTAGCAAAGACATAAAAAAAAAAATTGCCTAATCTATCTAATATTTGATTCATTGTAACGTGCCAAAAAGAAGAAGATATTGCAGAATCTATGACATGTGGTCAGCGTAACTTCTCACAGGGAAGTCGGGCGCTTGAGTAGGACAGTACAGCTGAGCGCTCAGCCAGGTATTAGCTGTTACTGTAATTCCCAAATGAGAGCTACCTGTTTACTTTGCAAACTCAGAACTGCTGTAGGCACTCCCAGCTCATCAGGGGGTCAAGGCTGAGAGTAATTACTTAAAATACAGAACACGTGGGCTGCCTTCCCCACGTGCACTCGCTGTCAGTGTGTTCCCTTTGCTATTTTGTTCTACTGTCTACAGTGAATCAACTGTGCAGGTAGACAGCCCTGTGTTTTAATCCCAGACTGTCGAAGATGTCTGATACCTTAACTTGAGGACATCTTCCCTGCTAAGTTCCCTTCCTTACCTTGGCACCAGAATATAGTGACAGTGGAGTAGACCCCCGAATAGCCAGGAGTGGTTGTCACAGCTCTTTCTCTAAACCAGCAGTTCTCAACCTGTGGGTCACACCCCCAGCGGGGGTCAAATGACCAAAACACAGGGGTCGCCTAAAGCCATCGGAAAATACATATTTAAACCCACGTTATGCCATGGTGAAATGTTATTTTTTTTTAAATGTTATTTATTGGAATTAGTAATTTGAAGTAGCCACCAAAATTATATTTTGGTTTGGGGTCACCGCAACATGAGGAACTGTATTGCAGGGTCACGGCATTAGAAAGATTGAGAACCACTGCTTAAACAAAATGCTCCTTGTGGCCCCTTCTCCCTTGTTAAGCTAGAAAGTGAGTAGGAGCACTTCAGTCCTGATGAAGCAGAGGGTTCATAAAGGATGTAAACATTAGCAGAGAAAATATCTTGAGCCATAGTGTTCATTTTTCATAGGAGAGTTTTCAGCCACTGACAAGCAGGAGAAAAGAAGGTGGTGGCCCTCTGGGCATGTCTGGTACAGGGGCGCCCTTCTGGCCCTTGCTGAGTTTGTCTTTGGACACAGTTTCCTCAGCGATGAAGGCGCCGGGGCAGCGTGATGGTGACTGCCCTCGACACCCACCATAAAGGCATGAGATAGGAAGAAAAACCAGGGACTTGTCCTCCGTGGTCCTGGCCGCTGTGGGGATGCCAAGTGGTGTCACTTCACCTCTGCAGTCTCTCTTCGGGAATAGTCTAGATAACTGCCCATTCTTTTTCCTGTCCTTATTTTTCTCTCAGATTTGTATTTCCTGAATCTGTAGTTCTGGTTTAGTGCAAATAAGCCGCTGCTTTTCTCTTCATTCCCAGAACACACGTTTAATACCTACAGAGCGGGCAGCCTGCGCCTTTGCACCCAGGCAAGTGTGGGGAGGACAGTGCAGTGGCAGGATGCGCCTTCCCTGCGAGGAAGTTTCTGTGCCTGTCATACTTTCCTGTGGTTGGGGACTTGGTTATGATTTTTTCTGGCCAAGTGTTCAATTTTCCCATAGATTGAGCATCTCCTGGCCAAATTGCTAGAAATAACACTCTCCCCAAATCCGAGACTTCTAAGAGAATCTAAAACCCTTTCTTCCTTCAAAAGAGCCCTGGAGGGGGTTGGGGAGATAGCCTAGCAGCCTAAGGGCCTGCCTGATTAACGCAAGGACTCAGGTTCAAGCCCCAGTGCCATGTGCAGGCAGCCACTGAAAGCAGGCATGGCGGCGCACACGTGTACTCCTGGCACTGGGGAGGCTGAGACAGCTAGACTGTGCACCAAATAAATAAATAATAAAAAGAGAGCTCCATAGTTATGCCTTATGCTTCAGAGAGAATTCTAATACATTGGCATGAGGGGTGTGCCTGTGTGTGCATGTGTAGGTATGTATGTAAGTTGGACATTAAAACAATGACTTAAGCTAAAACAAAACAAAACAAAAATTGGTAAGAGCTGGAGAAAAAAAAGTATCTGAGGCTGTAATAGTATGTATTTAGAGGCCCTCTTCCTGAGCATATGTATTCTAAAAGTTCCCAGAAAATCCTGTCCCACTGGCCTGGGCTGCTCAGAAACACAGGGAAAGCTCCAAGGCTTCCAGCCTGTCCTGTGTGGCCCTCCACAGGGTCACACTGCTAGGAAATGGTGCCATTTGATACTCTTCCTTGACCACCGTACTGCTCAAGCCTGAGCCCTAGGGACCGGCAGCTTTTGTTTGGCTATAGTAGCAGGGAGGTAGTATTTGCAGCTAGGCGGAGCACAGGGAGGGCTGTAACCTCTGCTGGTCCCGTGTTCAGGGTGCCTGGCCTCACTGCCTGCAGAGGAAGAGGCTACTTCCCGTCCTGGCCAAGTTGCTGCAGACGGTGGAGACGATTACCGCTGGTGAGAGTCTGAAACCTAATGTTTAGCAGAAATAAATGCTTATCTCATGCGACTCAGATCTTCAGTCCGACATTTCTAGCTGGAAGAGTGAGCTGAGGAGTGTGGCGAGCCCGGGGTGGGGGGGGGACCCCAACATTCTCTGGTGGGGACCCCTTCACTGTCCAAGGGCAAGATGTGTATCTATATTGTCTTCCCCACCCATGCCAAATGCTGCATGCACGAGGCTAGATTTTACAAGTGCATCTGCGGGCGCATCGCTTCAAAACGATCATGATTTGGTGCATACCGATCTGAATTATAAATCAGTGTTTTAGATGCGTGCATGATTGGGAGCTATAATTAGAAACCGGTTGGAACCAGATTCAGGCTGCCTTCCCCACTGTATTGAGCACCTCGTCCCAGCAGACAGCCTGGGGAACTTGGGGCTCGTGGAGTGCGTTCCACCATGGCTTTCTTTTCATTTGTCTTTGTACATGATTCTTCCATCTTTGTTTTCCTTTTCAATATAAGATAAATGAACAGCATTCCTATTAGGAACTTGTGGCTCTTAGCCCAAAGCCTAAAGGTACAGAGGGAAAAAGAGCTTGCCTTGTGCAGGAGATTTGGTGTCAGAGTTCCTCAGCTGAACGAACCTTTTCCCAGTGGCTTAGGGAGTCGAAATGACTCCCCGCCTCAGCTGTCATCCCTGGGGATGGGGCACTGTGAGCTTGCCTTCTCTCTGGCTGCCAAGGTGCCCAGCTCAGCTGTGAACAGAGCACTGGGACTCTGGGTGACACCATCATGCCCAGCCCCCACATGCTCTTAGGAACTTCTCAGCATTACACACAGGTGGGAATGAACTAGCCTGCAAGGACAGTCCGTAGGATGCTATGGGAACCATTCCCATGATGCTTGGTGAGCAGTCTGGTGACCATGACCTGATTGCTTTATCTTAGTTTCAAATAAAACAGGACAATCATGGACAATAAAACAGGACAATTGCTCCAAGTAGGTGCAGGGGCCAGGGGTTCGATCCCCACGCTTGCCATGCCTGCCCCGCCCCTGGGGTGTACTGAGACAGCAATTGAGAATGGGTGTGGTAGTGCATGCCTGTAATCCCAGCTCTCGGGAGGCTGTAAACCAGGGATCACTAGGAGTCTGATCTAGTAGTGAGACCCTGAATACCCTGTAGACCCTTCCTTAAACTACCAAAAAAAAAAAAAAAGAAAGAAAAGAAAAAACCAGGATAATTGATGTGAAATGGGACAAGGGAGCCACTGAGGTAACCTGGTCATTTTGACACCTTGAACAATTATAAAATAAGGTGGGGCCATCTTGAGCATGTGTCCCCTGACCCCTTCCATATTCCCTGTCTGTCCTTAGCTACAATCAAGTGAGACATCTGATTGCTGGGCTTGTGCAGTGCTAGTGGGCCCACGCCCACAGCCTTCCTCTGCGCCAGTCGCCCCTCAGTACATGTGTGCTCTTACTCTCCTCTGGTATCTGTGTCTAGTACCAGAACAAATGCTGTTCCTGAGAAAGAGCTTGCTAAAAGAGAAAGCTCCTTGAAAAGCTGGCTAGGGAACCCTGAGAGGAATAAGGGCTTCCTGTGCTGAAACTGGGGGAAGCAGAGGAAAAGGAGCAGAGGGCAAACAAGAGCGGCTAGCAGATAGCCATTGCTCTTAGCGGATCTGAAGAACCGTGCTAGCTGGGTGTGCTGCTGCACACTTGGAACCCTAGTCACTCAGGAGGCAGCGCAGCAGGTCACAAGTCTGAGGCCAGCCTAGACCACTGAGCATGACTCTGTCTTGAAAGATGTAAGTCAGCTCAGCATTCCTGGGTTCAATTCCTTAGCACGAGCACCCCCCCCCCAAAAAAAGGAAAGAAAGCCAGAAGCAAAAATTATAGGCCTCATATAATGTAAGAAAGACCATGAAACAAAATTTTTATCTTTAACAGCAAGGAGCCCAATTTGGTGTTTGAAGGGAAGGGATAAAACAGTCAACTCTCAAAAGAATTGGAGGATCCGGCCAGTTAGCAAAAGCAGAAAGCATGTGAAGGTGGCGCTGGGCATGTAGCGCAGCAGCACAGCACCTGCCTGGCAAGCTCAAGGTCCTGAGTTTACTTCCAGAAAGGAAGGAAGGAAGGAAGAAGAGGGAGGGAGAGGAGGAGAGAGAGAGAGAGAGAGAGATTACCAGAAAGCATATCAGGACAAGGACATTGGATGGGGAGGGAAGCTTTTCTATGTCGCCATAAGGAAACAGACTGGTTATTTTTAAAGCAAACATACCAGAGTTCATACATCCCACTGAGTATCATCCTCTCCTTGAGTACTCACAGGAGATGTTATTGTCCTCAGGTCATAAATGCTGCTTTTAGTTAAAAGAGTTTTATACTTTTTTCTGGTTTTTATGAGTGTAATCTCCTTTATGGCTAAATAGTTCTACCGAACATCATTTTATATTCAAAATAACCTGCATCCCAACTCTGATCTCCAGTACCCTAAAAATAAATAAAGTGTGCGTATTAAGAGAAAAAACGATTTTTCTGAGTGACTTGGAGGCAGTGCATCCTGAAAGAAATTTTCTGGAAGTCCACAGACAGCAGCGTCAGAGCAGCCCACACTCCCTGCTGGGGAGCCTGGCATCCCCGCCTTTGTGCCGAGCACAGTTGGGGGACCCTGGCCTCGCCTGGAGCTGAGGGCTCTTTGTTGCCCTATGACCCTCAATTTTCTCACGTAAAAATCAGGAGAGACTTGGGGTGTTGCTCAGAAGCGGAGCGCTTGCCCAGCATGCATGAGGCCATGGGTGTGGGTCCCAGTACCACACACCATACATACTGAGAGCATACGTACACCCTCAGAGAGCAGTGATGCCTACCCCGTGTGATTACTGAGAATAGGAAATGACGTAATGCTTGGGAAAGCACATAGAGAGGGCTTAGGAGCTGTTCATTCTTATCGTTGGAGCCGGGTTATATGGTGGGTGACCCCTAAATATTTGTCCATCAGTTGCAAGCGTGATACCAAGGATGCCAGGTGGGGACTTGAAAGTCCATCTGTATTTGAGAAGTTGGATCAGCTGTGGTCACAAAAACATTTCTATTCTTGATCCTATGAAGCTGTTGCAGGATGGTGCTGGCACCCTTCTCGGGTTTACCCCAGCTGTGACAGTCTCAGATCATGATGCCGAAGCACATGGGATAAAGGGATTCATATGAATGACAAGAACAGCTGCTGGTAAATAGCATGGAAAACTGAGGGATAAACTGGCAAAGCCTAGAACCCTAGAGCACCGGAGCTTATTATGCAATGTCAAACAGCCACTCGCTTCCACCCACTTTCACTACTTCGAGGCTTTCCATAAAAAGTGTTCTTTACTCTGTGTCCACAATTTTTAAGGGTGTGTGTGTGTGTGCGTGTGTGCGTGTGTGCGTGTGCAGGGTCTTATTACACAGCCCAGACTCATGGTGATCCTCCTGATTTCTGCCTCCTTGGTGCTGAGATTACAGGTATGTGCCACCACACCTGGACTCCATCCCTGGCTCAGTGCGCCCAAAGGTGGGACCAGCGTGGCATGCAGAGCCAGCAATCGAACCCTGGCCCCTGTGCTTACCCAAGCAAGCCCTTAGTCTGCTGAGCTATACCGCCCATCCTTGTGTCCACATTTTTTAAAAACCATTTTTTAACACCATGCTCCTAATATCAGATTATACTAGGAAAGAAGGCTGTGAAAACCTCTTTTTCTAACCCGATTCATAGATCAGATCTTTAGTCATCTTCTGGCAGTTTCTTCCCCACCTGATCCCACACCCACCCCATGCCTTCTCTCCTCTGTGTGCAGAATTTCAGGTGGCCACCTCCTGGCAATGCAACCCCTCTCCTGACAACCAAGTCCTTCCTCACCTTAAATGATGAGCCACAGAGGAGTATCTCTGGTTGACAAGTCCCCGAATCTGTCCCCTAAGCTATTCCTCTAAGGTTCTGGTCTTGGCCAGTTTCTCCTTCAATAAGAAGACCCACAGTTCTCCTTTACAGAAGACAGAGCCAGAGAAGTGGACTTGAAGGCCGAGCATGGAAAGTGAAGCCCAGGGAAGACCTCTTGTCCTTTGAGGAGGAGGCATAAGAATGTAGATCCCTAGTGACAGACATGAGTAACTGGAATCCGGAGGTCTAGGCAGTGACCTGCCTAAACCAAGTCTGGAACGCTGACCCCAGGACCCTGGGAGCCTGGGAACCTTTCCAACTCAGGGACTTGATCCAAGACCCTCTCATTCAAATAACCTGTGGCAGATGGAGCAAGCATTCTTCCTTGGCATGCTGGCAACAAAATGAGATAGAACTAGGAAAGGCAAGGGCCTTGCCCCTGCAGGAGAACAACCAGTGGCCCGTGGAGATTTTCCTGTCTCTGGCTCCTTGGAACCACGGAGTTAACATGATAAAATTAGCAGGGCTAAGTAGGCAGATTTGTGGATTTGGAGGCATAATTGGTCCTGTTTTTCTCTAGTCTTGACCTAACTGGAGTTCACTGGGTATGTAATGGAAAAAAAAAAAAAAAAAAAGCTTGATATAAAAATACAGGAAATGCCTGCAGTCACTGCTGATTACAGTAGCAGCTTTCCTTCTGTTATTTTTGTGAAAGAGAAAAAAAGGGGGTGGTTGTTAGAGGCTTCCCCCCTTTTCCTAAATGGTAGAAACAATTTGGACTATTCTTTTTTAGGGCATTCTTTACTCTAGCTAGATGATGTCACTTAATTTCCATAAGTAAGGATAACATTCCAATTATTGTAAATAAAATTCCGGTATATATAATATAAATATGACGAGTTTTAAGTTTGGCTCTTTGGCCCTGAGAATGCATATCCGTAATATCTACAATGCATGTGATCTTTCCTGATAGAACAGGATGGGCTTAGTGTTTAGCGTAGCACCTCCTTTCCCAGTATGGTTTGCACTGGTGGAGAGGTAAGACTCTTTCCGGCAGCTTCTCTCCCAAAAACAACTGCTGCCTTGTGAATGAAGCCACCCCTGCAGAGACCCTCCCACCCATCGGCCTGCCAGATCCTCTGTTCCCAAAGTGCAGTTAGCAGGTGTATGGAGAATGCCGGTGGCATCCGTTTACCACATCATATGTTGGCTTCAAGATTCTCAATGCCTATTGCTGCAATGTAGATAGAGCTTTTGAACTCTATAATTATAATGTGTCTTTTCAAACACTGCCTTGGAATGCATTGGTTCTCCTGGCTTTCAGTTGCTGGTCACCCTGGGAGTTTGCAGCTGAGAGGCCACTTGGGCACTTCTAGGTGTTACTGTGTGCTACCTGGGAAGTCTAGAGGCTCCTTGGTTCATCAGGGACATACTGCCACTTTGAGCAGAAAACAGGAAAGTCAGTACCCCAGCTCAAATATAGAACAGACTCATTTCTTGCATGGCAGCATTGTTCAGGCTGAGAAGCCAGAACTCAACTGCAGGAACTCAATGGCCACTTCGCTTCATCTCTAAGGAGAACAGGTGCTTGACTGCTGGATATTCCTGTCAGAGAGGTTCTCAATCACTGATGGTGATTTCACTCTCCGAGGATGTTTGAGATGGTTTGTCTGTTGAGACCATGGAGCTGACGGAGCTGTGGCACTACTGGCATCTGGGGGGCAGAGGCCAGGGCTGCCTTCCTTTGGTGCAGAGTGTGGCCCCAGGGCTGCACTGGGCAGCCTGAGAAGCCTTCAGTGCTAAGGCTGCAAACCCGCAGTTTGGCGACTCTAAAGCCTGGGGTGGCTGTGGTCCCCTTACAGTCCCCTTTGTTGGCCAGTAAGCCAAATGGAGCCTGGGGTGGCTGTGGTCCCCTTACAGTCCCCTTTGTTGGCCAGTAAGCCAAATGGAGACGTTGCCACGGCCCTCAGGTGACTAGAGCAGCAGCTGCACTGTTTCACATTTTGGAGGACTCATTCATCTAGGAAGGGTGACCCTTTTGAACTCTTTTTGAAGATAGGAAGAGGAGGCACAAGATGTTCAGTCGTCATTAAGTTTCCTTTCCCTACTCAATAAGTTCATGTAATCTAACTTCATAGCTCGTAGTGAACATTCTTGCAAAGAATACCACCACCTGTGAAAAACCAGAGGTCTTTTTCTCTGAATATTAAGACGAAGGCAGTTAATCCATACTGTAAAAACTAGAAGTCTTAAGTACAACCCTCTGTCGAGCGATGTGTTGGCATCATCTCACCATCGCTGCGCCCCTTAAATGTGTTCAGCGTGAAAATATGGCACTTGACCTGTGTGATCCAAAAGATGAGTTTTAAAAGACCAACTTAGCCAAGACTTCACAGTGTGTTGCTTCAATAGGTATGTCCTCCTTTGAAATTCCCAACATAAAAAACATTTTGGTCCAGATACATGTTGCTTCAAACAAAACATTTTTAAATTAAGGTCATTCCACCTTCATAACTTGAGCTAACCAAAGTATCTTAACTTCATCCACCCTTCACTTTTATGGAGGTTTTTTGCCAGTAAAGCCTTTAGCACCCTTGAGATTAAAAGAATTAAGAATGTTTAAGGACTGGGCAGATAGCTCAGGGGCAGAGGTGCCTGCCTGGCAAGTGTAAGGTCCTGAGTTTGATCCCCAGTTCCACAGAAAGAAAGAAAGAAAGAAAGAAAGAAAGAAAGAGAATATTTAAGTAGACTGTTCTCATTTCCACTTTGGTGTAACCCTGCATAAAAATTAACTTTTTATGGCCTTTTGGAACCAGACTGCCTTGAACATTTTATGGTGTGAGATCTGAGGAGTGTCCCCAAGCCCTAAAACAGGCTACACCCTGTGCAGAGTGGGGTCTCTTCTGTTCCCTCTGACCTCAGAGTGCTTGGGTAATCGCCTGACATCTGACACCCGTAAGTGGGTGTCTACAAGTCCCTGTCCTGTCTGCACAGCACAATACAGCAGGCATGAAATGTTGCGCCCTGGGACTCTGCAGTCCCTGGGACAGAGCTGGGCTTATAGGGATGCATAAAAATTAGTGACCAATTGATTGATGGGGAATACTGGGTTGATAGGCCATGAATTTTAGTATAAGGCTTAGCTAGCACTATGTGTTCGGCACAGGTCAGTCAGCACATATAGAGAGCCCTGCCTGTTCCCCATCTCAATTGGGAAGTTTATATTTGTAAGTCTGTGTAATCCCATCGAGTTAATTCCAATCCGCCTCACCCAGTGCAACCCAGAGTGAGAATAAAACGCTAAGGCGTATTTGTAATTAAGCAAGCCTAAGTCCAGCCACAATGATAGAACAAAGGCCTAGACCCAAGGCCAAACCTAGGTTTTACTCATTCATGAAGGAGGAGTGGCTTGAGAAGGAGTGACTGGGAGGATGGCAGGAAGTAGGCGAGTGCCATGAGCTGGCCTCTGTAGGAGGCCCATGGAGATAGCATCTCATGTCTTGGGGTTGTGCTTCAGCTCTGATGTGTGATCTTTCAAGCCCCAGAAAGTCAGAGACCCTGTCTCCAGTCCCCAGTGTGGAGCATTGGCTCTTCATCCCCCCTGCACCCCGCTCACCCTAGGGAGCAGCAGGTGAGGGGCTCAGAAGACCATCAGCTTAGAGCCAGTCGCAGGGATAAGGAAAAGTCCTGGCCAGCTGTGCACACATCAGTACATGGAAATAGGGTCCGGCCCAGCCAAAGCAGAGATGATTGCTCTTCTTCCAAAGAGAGTCACCCAGGTGGTCTTGCACAGGCACAGCATGGTTGGAACCAAACAAGCACGCATACTCTCAAGGCTTCCTGCGCCTAAATGATGTCCCCAAGTGATATTCATGAGTCCCTGATCACAGAATAAGGACAGCACCCTTCTTTCTTGTAGCCCACTTGCAGAGTGGGCTTTTGAATTTGCAGCTGATTATGTAATTTTTGCTCTGCTTGGAATTGAACACAGGGCTTCACCTATGAAAAGCAAATGCTGAGACCCAGACCCAGGTTTGTGGGAGACATAAAAGGAGCTAAGGGGAAAATGATGTATACCCATCCCACCTTTCTTGCTCGCTTTTACTCCTTCGCTCACTTCTCCGTTCTCTCCTTTGCTTCCTTAATCACTTCCTCCCTCCTTTCTTTATCTCTACTGAGATATAAGCAGGCCTACAGTGAAGTGTACAGCTCTGGGCTGTTGGTCCATTTATGCATGAATGTAAATGCCTGCCCCAGTTCCCAGGGGACTATTCCCAGCACCCAGCAGGCACTTCCGGGCCTCCAGCCAGCAGCACCCCACCCCTGGTCCATTCTGACCAGGGTAAAATTCTGCATTAAGTCTTTGAAACTAAGCTCACACTCTAAGTGTCCCTCACTATACATTCTCACCTTGTCGTGGATTGATACCTACTTCTCCTCGCTTTGATAACTGCTGGTTATTATTGAAGGGTCCTGAAATGTGTGTTTCCCAATATGATCTCTCACTGAATCATGAGGGACACAGTCCTCATGCTGTCCTCATGAGGACTCTGAGGCTTTACTTGGTACATGAAACAAAAATGTTCCATGACCCGGAAGCGGGGGCCAGCATTGGAACCCAGCTCTGTAGCAGCAAGCATCTGTTTCCACTACAAGTAGAGTCGTTGTCAGGCCACATTATTTTTTTATATAAAATTAAATTATGACCTCCTTAGCCACATTTGAGAAAAGATTTTGGAGCATTCACTAGACCTTTTTGCCCTTAGTCACTGCGACAGTATTGCTGCCCAATGCCCAGGGCTTTGGAAGCCTCTCTGGAATGGGTGCTTGAACTTCAAGTAACACTAGCAAAAATATACAGATACAAGGAAATAAAAACCTTCAAAAGGAAAATACTTGAGCCCCCACCACCACCACCACACACATATTTTCTTGCCTGTACACTACTTGAAGGAAACTTGGAGTAAAAAGATAAGTAACTCACACACTTTCATGTCTTAGTTTGTACCTAAAATTGTCAGGCCCTAACTGGGGAAGAATGAGACTGAAATAAGGACCAGTAAGATAAGGAGGATAAAAGAATTGGGCAAAAGTCAACGGCATTACAGAAAAAAACCAAGGAGTCCCGTCTACCGAGAGAATGCAAGGTTTGGCCTGGTAGCTCTTGGAATGCTTATGAATTCTGCCTCACATAGACCACGAGCAGAGAGGACGGCTTCCGTGTTAGGCTGTGCCTCATGTGCTCTTCGGCTGTCCTGTGTGTGTGGAGCTAAGGCTTAGCGTCCTTCCAAACCCAGAGAAATCAAGGTGACAGGATGAAGGAGGCACATTACTGACTAGAGGCAATATTGAACTTGAGCAACTGCAGGAGCCCATAGTAACTTGAAGAGTGGTCCATCTGCCCCCTGGGGATTCAGCCCAAGTCCTCAGGCTAGGTAAATACGCGCTGGGCTTCAGAGCTATCCTGCCAGCCACGAGAGTGATTTTTCAGTATTCCCTGGGGATAGATACTCATGTCAAGTGGCTGACACTGTTTGAATAGTAGTGTTGCTATCTGAGACATAATAGCTACCAATAATTAGCTAAGAGAATTTCTTTAAGAAAATAGTTCCATCTAGTGAACTGGTATAAACATAAACGAGTCCTCACCTTCCTTAAGCCTTACTTGATCAGTTCCCTTGATGCTGCTCTCTTATCTTTATGTTGATTCCCCCGTTAGAGACACATATTTGTGTGTGTGTGTGTTTTTTTAAAGTGATCACTATATAGTTATGGTGACACACTCCTGTGATTCCAGCACTGGGGAGGCTGAAGCAGGAGAATTTTGAATTTGAGCCCCATCAGGACTATATAGTGAGACCTTGTCTCAAAAAAAAAAAAAAAAAAAAAAAAAAAAACTGTAAATCTATAGCTCTACATTGATGTTTGGGCTTTAGAGAAAATTAAAGAAAACATATTCTTTGTTCCCAGCATTTCACCCATTTCTGAGCTCTTTAAAGGCCAGGGAACAAAAAATTGTACCATTCCCTGAGCTCTTATTCTGCCTAACTGAGCCCCTTGTATGTCAGCATGGGGAGTGACACACAGAGGCACAGTACAGTTACAGAATATCAGGTGACCCTAAACAATTAATGTATTTCTCTACTAGCAACCTGTACCTAATAACCAATACAGAAGTCTTTTAACTAACCTATTACCCACATTTCATTTTATCTGGACAAAGAAGTGCATCACTTATGACTCACTGTAGCACAAATGAGAGTACCTTGACAGTTACATGCAGTAATGTTTGGCCTATTTCACCCTTTAATGGCCTGATGTTTTCTCTGCACAGCAATTTCTCCAAACACATCTCCAGTGCCAAGCTTAGCTATATGTATGTATATGTGCTTTAGGACATTAAAACTTAATTGAGGTGCAATTACATTTATCTGTATATCAGTAGAAAGGCTTTTGGGAAGGACATTTGGAGAAGTGAACTGATGGTCAGAACTCGCTATAGCAGCGCTTCTCAACCTGTGGGCCGTGACCCCAGCGGGGGTCGAACGAATACATAATGCATATCAGGTATTTACATTCCGAATCATAACTGTAGCAAAATTATAGTTTTGAAGTAGCCATCAAAATTATTTTTTTTGGTTTGGGGTCACCACAACATGAGGAACTGTATTGTGGGGTCACGGCATTAGAAAGGTTGAGAACCACTGCTCTATAGCTCCTCCACACTGTGGAATTCTAATCACATTCTACTACAAGGAAAAATGTCACTGTGAGCCGGGCGTGGTGGCTCACGCCTGTAATCCCAGCACTCGGGAGGCTGAGGCAGGAGGATTGGTGCGGGTTCGAGACCAGCCTGGGCTACAAAAGTGAGCTCAAGGCCAGCCTCAACTGCATAGTGAGACCCTGTCTCAAAAAGACAAAAAAAAAAAAGAAAAAAAAAAGTCACTGTGCCATATGGCTCTACAAAAAGGATTGTGTGGTTGCTGATGTCCTGTGCTTCTCCAGAAGGCTCTTTAAGACCCACTGAGACCTCACCTTTTGAGAACGTTTTAGGTAACAGTGATTGGCCTTGCTAGTTTCCATATGTACAGGAATCTTTTCCGAAGGCTCTGTATTGATTGGACCAGAGGTTGTCTGTCACATGCAGAGAGGATGAAAAAGAAAGGAAAGAGGATCAACTTCCTGGATATCCTTTTCGATGTATGTTTCATTTGCTTCCACATTTTATTAGTGTTTATTGGTTGTGCAGATTAGTGAGTGTCAGTGTAGAGGCTTTAAACATGCAGGGGCGTACTTCAAGCGCCCCCACCCACCTTGTCTCTCCCTCACTCCCAGTTCCCCACTGGGGTGGGGGGTTCTGTGTGTGTATTATATTTGGATCATATCGTGCCCTCTGTCACCTGCCCTGACATCCCCCGTCTGCCCTTCCTCTTGCCTAATCATAGTCCATCTTCCTTCTACTTTCTTGTCATCTTTTTTAGACTCTGCGTGTTAGGGAAGACATATGTGTCTCTCTCGGATTGGTACATTTCACTCAACAAGATGCTCTCCATTTTTCTGCAAATAAAAAAATCTCATTCCTGTATGTTGAGTACTGTATCATGTATATATGCTTCATTTTCCTTACGCACTCATCTCTTGCTGGACACCTAGCCTGGATCCATGTCTTGGCTATTGTGCTTTGTGTGACAGTAATCGTGGGCCAGACAGGATATATCATGAATTACTCACTGACGTACTCTAGCGGAATCGAACTGATGTACAGACCTTCTGCGCTTTTCAGCGTCTTATTCCCTTGAGCTAAATTCACGTAACAAATGCAGACAGAAGGTCTTCGCTAACAGTACACAGACACCTAGTAGGTTGTCAGAGAAAGGACCCTTGGGAGAAGCTGTTATGACAGCGAGTCATTGTTAATTCACAGGATGATTAAGCATGAACACCAGATCCTGTGTGTGATTGTTGTCATTACAAAATGGAGTGTGAAACAAAAGCCAGCCATCCCTGTCTTCATTGAGTCTTAAGTACGATGCCTGGTGGAAGCGATTACGGGTTATGTAAGCCAAGTGAATCCGTTCAAGCAGCATGACTGGTACCAGCCATGGTTGGCTCTGCCAAGCCAGGGGACACCCAGCAGGCCAGTGCTCGCCGCGTGGGATGAGGCAGCTGTGTTAGCAGCCTGGCACCACGCTTAGACACAGGCTTCATTTCCAGAAGGAAACAATGGCAAAGGTCTCTTCTTAGCGAGGTGCCTGTGGTCTTGGGAATTGATTAACTGCGTTAACGCACAGAGACCTCTCTGGTCTCCCCTTAGTCCCTGTGTTCATTCTTAGCTGCCAGTAATTAGTAAGAGCCTGCTACATCCCAGGCACTGTGTACAGTGGTCTGGGGATGGAGTGGTCAGCTAGATTCAATCCTGTGGTCCCTGCTTTGTGAACCTCACAGGAGTCTGGGACCCAGTAGGAAAAGCATCCAATGAACCTGAGGAGTGCCTTTGTGCTTCCCACCAGGATTGTAGGGAGTGACTGGAGGCTGGAGGGAAGGGAGGGAGGGAGGGAGGGAGGGAGGAAGGAATTACAGAAGGGAGAACCACGTATGCAGAAGTCCGAAGGTGAACATTTAATGTTTGAATCTTTTGACATTGACCTAGTTATGTATTTCCCATTTTTATGCCAGACCAGAAGGCCGTCCCTGGGGGTGACTCAGTCGTAGCTCTCTTGAGCCCTCATCTACCCACCCTATACAGGCCTAGCACAGATTGAGTCGGTGTGGCCAAGATTGGCACATGTGAGTTCCTCTGAGCATTCCTACTGCAAGATGAAGGAGAACTGTTGTCACAACTTCCCTGGAGGCTGGTGTGGAGGGCCTGGGAGGAGCACGAAGCCAGTGGGAGGCAGGGGACTGGGACCGCCAAGGGGCGGCAGGGAGCAGGAGGAAAGACTACGCCAGCCCCGCTGCGCAGCCGCGATTTCGTCTCTAAAGGCCCAGCACTAACACACTTACCCTACTCGAGAGCCTGGGTGTATGGGTGTTGTTGAGCTTAGAAACTGGAAGCCAGTACTGTTTAGACCTTTAGCCTAGGGCTTGAGGAGTAAACAGGCAGAGAGAAAGACTTGGGTGCCAGAAAGCAGACAGATTAGGGCCTTCCCAGTTTGTTCCTCTGCTTCAGTTTCGATTCTTTATTTAGACTGAAGGTTTGTGCGGCTCAGCATCATTGATCTCTGCCCTCAAACAGTCCATCATTGATATTTTCTTCGTGTGTCATTAAAACCCTGGCCCCTTAGAATCTTTGTGGCACGGCCTTCCACACCATGATCCCTCCAGATTTTAATGTTATGCTTAATATTTTCAGGTTGGGGTAGAAACAGTTTTATAGGTGTTGTAATAAATATGAGGGAGGGGCAAGAAAAGGGAAGGGAGAGGCCAGCAGAGAGACCCAGAAGCAGACATGGATAGGCCAAGCCCTAAATGAGCATTTGATCCTAAACTCTTTGCTTTTGTATAGTTGTGTGTGTGTGTGTGTGTGTGTTAACATTCCACCCGGGCCTGCTCTCAGAGCACGGAGGCCTGGTCATGTTGCCCTCACCTCTGCATAAGGCAGGTGACTGATAGGTGCCAGTGGTGGCTGTGTGCTGGCCAGTGGGCTCTCTCCTTGCTCACATGGCCCTCGCTCCTAAGACAGGAACAGTGCGCAAGCTGTGAACAGCGCGATGGACGGTTGTCATTGTGGACAGCCTGCCCGTTCCTTTGGACAAACAAGCAGGCTGGTCAGAGCTCCTTTGAGTAGGTAGAGCTCTGGCTAGCTTGCACAGCAAAGGATTTTTCTGGGAAGATATGGAGCAACTCACAGATATAACTGACAAGGTAAAAAAAAAAATCAAGGGACAAAGGAGCAAGGAGTGAAATGACCAGACACAACCCGGCTGCTTAGATAGAGTGGCATTTCGGTTCCCTCGTTCCTTCCGGTCTCCACTGCTGCTTCTGGTGGTTTGCTGTGGTGTGACCTGTGATGTGGTTAGTCTAAAGAGCAGGTGCTCAAATTCCCTGCATGAGAGAAGAGGGAGAGACGAGGAGTGTGACTGGTCATGTTTGGAAGTCATGCATGGAGTGGGAAGGGGAACTAGTATTTATTAAGCAGTCACTCTGTTCCAGAAACTTTTCTGAACCTGTCCTGTATTAGCTCATGGACGCACCACAGGAAGTCTGGAATGGGTATTTTTATCCCCATTTTACAGATTGGAAGCTGAAGTTCCTTAAGATTAAGTCATTGTTACCATAGGTCAGTAATAAAAGACCGCTATGTGAGACATTTTTCTGTGTCAAACAGTTTTGCTTTCCTCATTGTAGCGGGCACCATGGAAGGTCTCTGCTTTGGTAAATGTTCCCTAATCTTATGTCCTTGATCTTTTAAGCAGTTTTCTAAGACATCCCAAGCTAGATTTCTGATGGGCCATTAAAGAATATGGCTAATAAAAATGTCACTGAGAAGAAGGCAGGACTGGACCACCAGAGAATAGCCAGGCACTTTCCTGACCTTCTCCAGGCATCTGGCCCTGGAGACCTGCGGGAAACATGGACAGTGGAGTGGATGTGTGTCCTTCTTCAGTGAGCCCCAGTGCCCCGGGACCGTGCCTGCACAGCCAGCCTTAGCTCACTGCTTACTCTGGATGCTTTTCATCCTGATCCTGGCCGTGGGCTTTGGGGCAAGGTATTCACCCTGTCTAAAGTGGAAGTGATGACAAGACCCATGTCAGGCATTTTGGGGGAGACTTAAGGGAGCTCCCCTCCACGAAAGGCACAGCACATAGTGTTCCTGGCACAAAGGCCTTGTGACTTTCTCCTCAGTTCCCATGTGAATGGCATGGCTCACTCAGAGCTCCTCCTGCAGGTCTTCTCACAAAGACCCCAGCACATAGAAAGTGACTGATTAATTTTCCTTGTGAAATGGAAAAGAAAGAAGGGCATGGACCAGAGTGAAGCCCAGCCGAGATGCCCGTCACGCTATGTTATTTATTGCTATGGAAGCTCTTGAGTCTTTCATACTAGAAGATCGTCTTTGTAAGGATAAGGCCCTGGTTTTTACAGGACCAAGAACAGGGCATGTGACACAAAAGCAACTCTATGAATATTCGGATGCGTGATGGGTGGCTTAATTACTTGCTGTATTGCTGGGACAAAATGCCTAACAGCCTCACCTTGAAGAAGAGAGGTTCATTTTGGCCTACTTTTTGTACAGGTTTCAGTCCACTGTGCACTGGTTCCGAGTCAGAACAGCATAGAAGAGGGGCCTTGCAGAGGAGAGCTGCTCACAGCATGGCCAGCAGGAAGCAGGGAGAGCAAAGGGAAGAGCTGACAAGGAACCTTCCACTCCTGCCCACAATGACCATCTCTACCAGTCTGGTCCCGCCTCCTAATAGCAGATCAGCTATAGCACTCCACAATCCCGTCATCTTCCAGAAAAGCCTCCCTATGATTCCATAAGGCTTAATGGAAACATCTAGACATAAATCGTAACAGTAGGGTCTATTTTTCTTTTGAAAAGAGATAAGATGAGGCACCTGTTGGCAGCCTCTGTCCAGGAACCTCCCAAGCTCCATCTCCCCATCCTGTGTCCCACCTTGATCTCCAGCCAGCCTCTGCTTCCTGCGGGAGCCCACCCTAGCACCTGCCTGCGCCTGTACCTTGCCCCAGCACCTATAAGGCCTAAGGCAGAGTTCCATGGGTTGGCAGCTGCTTAATTTGATGTTGTAAGACTTGCTATGAGTTACTGCCATTTGGATTTATTATTTTAATTGTTTTACAGTTTATACTTGTGCCCTGCGGCGATTTTCCATTAGATCAGAACATTTATGTTCTCAAAAAAGAGCAGGTATGTCTGGGAGTATTTATCTTAACAGCTAATCTCTGGTAATACATGTTATTTACCAGTCATCAACAGATTAGGAAATTAGCGTTAGTTTAACCTCCATTAGGGACTGTGAGCACATGAAAATAGTGATTTTTTTTTTTTTAGCCTCATTAGGTGACTAATTTTGCTTTTATATGCCCTTAAAATTTCAAGATAGTATTTTGTTGTTATTTTTATTTCTGTTAGCATAAATCATTGGCTTGGTAAAAATATATTGCAAAATTGGAAGGGGAGCAACACTGTCGAGGGTAATGTGATAAATTGCTTACAACTGAGCTTGTATCTATGTAACATCTTTACTGTACAGTAATATTTCAGTTCATAAATGCTTCTGTTTGTAAATAATGCAGTTTGCAAGCAAAGGCAATCAGCAAAAGTTTCCCTAGGGTTAGCGGAAATCTCCACATCACATGGCAAACACAACCATGGCCATGTTCCCCACCCAAGTGCGAGTGTAGCCATCTTCGCCAAAGCCATAAAACAAATTAAATTTGTAAACTGAGGTGCCACAGTATGTACACTGCATACGATGTAAAGAATATATAAGTAGGCTGAGTGTTCTACCTATTAATCATACTATATTTTGTTGAATATATACTTTATTATATATTGATAATGTATAACCCC
Source organism: Myocastor coypus (assembly GCA_004027025.1). Taxonomy (NCBI): domain Eukaryota; kingdom Metazoa; phylum Chordata; class Mammalia; order Rodentia; family Myocastoridae; genus Myocastor; species Myocastor coypus. The sequence goes on from PVJA010006313.1 coordinate 66,660, forward strand.
CATCTATTTTATGTTAACCATAATGTAGACTTTATTATTTATGTGCTGTGTGTATTCATACCTTAGTACTCAGTATTAATCTGCTGCAGGGCTCATGGGCTAAAACAGTAAGCACCGAGCACATTTTTCCCATAAAGAATAACGTAACTAGAAATATTTGTGAACGTTTTCTAGAATGCTCCCATGTGATTGGGCTGACATCAGCCTCTGACTGGCCTAGGAAGAGCCTGTCAGGCTTCACAGTTTCACTCTTGGCCTTTCTGCAACCCTTGACTAGCACGTAAGATGTGCAGATGTACAAAGCAGCAAGCACAAGCGTGGGGCTGGTGCGGTGTGGGCCAGCACAGTCGGTGACGTCTGCCAAACAGCCTGCCTGATGTGTGTCCCACAACGTGTCCCCTGGCTGGGCAGTGCGTGACTATAAGACGAGCACTGAGGCAGAAAGCTGGAGGGCCGCGCATTTCCCAGGCTTATTCTCACTTCATGTAACTGCTTTATTACATAATAGACTGCATTATATAGAAATGCAGCACACAACTATCAACGTGCCTCTGCTTTACATTAATCATACTGTATGTTATACATAAGCTCCATTCCATGTTATTATATATGCTTTGTTTTTCAAAAAACAGTATTATAGTATGCTTAGTTGTTGATCTAACTGGGCTTTATTTGGAATTCCTGAATTGAGCAGCCTCCATTCTATCCAACAAGAGCTCCTATTAGGGTGGAGAGTCAGGGGCTTTGTGCGCCACGAACAAAGAAATAGAATAGAAAAAAATCTGGTTCACATCAGGCTACTTTTTTGTAAGAGTGAGAGCATATGAGGCTTTCTTCTCCTGGCAGAAAACTGGCTTGCTTTGGGATTTTGCTATTCTCTCTCTCTCTCTCTCTCTCTCTCTCTCTCTCTCTCTCTCTCTCTCTCCTGATTTCTGGGACACTCAGACGAAACACCCAGCCTCAGCTTGGTGGCACAGACTTTGAACACCAGTAACTCCATTTGCATGGGGTCCATTGAGCCTGGGGCAGGGGGAGGGACTTGTCCAAACCAGTGGTTTCTGGTCTTTTCACTTAGCCAGTGTGTGAAGTGAAGTGTACGTTCCAGTCAATATACTGCACACACATAGGGATGTAGGAAGACAGACCACGAGTTAAATGTTGCTGTCACAGGTCAAACTGCCTTCAGGGTTTTCACTAGTGTCTCAGTTTTGGCTATAACACTTAACATGATTTCTTTATTATAGAATCAAATAGTTGGAAAACTTATTTGTCATGGATTTGAACCGCCAACAGAGTGACCAGAGCACTTGCCTTCTAGCTAAGAGACGCCTCTTCCCTGTCAGTGTCTCCATGAAGTAGGGCTCATTTGCTAGTTCGCTGATTTATCCCTCCCAATAGCTTCATTAAAAATTAAATTAAAATACGAATGCTACACAGGTCGAGCTTGCTTCTCAATCCCCGCGAGGCTCAAGACCTTTAATTCTAAATGCGAAGGCCTTCCATGGCTGTATTCACACCCCAGTGCCCTTACTCGCTTTCTGATCTGAACGAGAGACTAGGCATCACATGTTCCTGGTGCAGAGGCGGATGAGCGTCCCTCCACAGAGCGTAACTCACTGCTGTCTTATCCGTAGCTAGGCCAAATCACGTCCCTGGCGTGGGGACCGTTTGTCTCGTGACTGACAGAAAAGCCAGGAATGAGCAGCTCTCTGACTCGCAGCTGAGTGACATCAAGAAAGCCCAAATGCTGCTTCAGTACGACTGTAGGGTTAAAGCAAACCAGGCAGCGGCCTCGATGTGTGCCGGACAGGTGAGCCAAGAGTCCCTTGCCCGGTAGCAGTGCTGCCGTCACCTCCACTGACTCTCTGGCCTCCTGATAGTCTGTGACCAATCAGTGCCCCGAGGATGTTACATGTTAGAGTATACATGTCCACCCTAGCACAATGCCATTCATAAGCTCACAAATATAGTTCAGAAGGGCTCATAACGTGGGGAAGGATAAATTTTAGTGAACAAGAAGTGAAGAAGTGCCCAGGGCACCGATCCCCTGCAGTATGGAGCAATCAGGTGAGGAGGATGCTGGCAAGGGAAGCAGGATCAGAGCGGAGAAGGGCAGAGGGCGCCGAGGAACTTGAATGGCCGTGGGCTCAGGACACTGCCACCCTGAGTAACCTGCTCCCCAGGGACATCCAGAGAGTAGCAATGGAGGAAAAGCTGACAAGCGATTATATGTTGGAGGCCTGGCAACCCGAGAAGAGCAGGGAGCTCCCAGAGAAAGGGTTCCACCCTACGTGGGGACCGCTGCAGCCTTGCCCAGGGGCACATCTCCCCTGGTCACTTGCAGAGTTGCTGCTTGTTTTATGTGGTTTCCCTAAGTGAAATTCTGGAAATTTCTTCCCTCTTTCCTGCTGGAAGGCTTAAGGTTTACACCTCTTGACTAGAGCTGTTCAGTGGGGCAGCTCTGTTACATGATACCTCTGCTGGTTTGGAAGTCTTTTCTAAAAAAAATACATGAACTACTATTTCCTGTTATAAATTGTAAGTGTTAGGCTTTTGTTTAATATTGTTTCTAGAGAAAGCATCTTCTTGTTGTTGTTGTTTTGTTTTGTTATTAGCAGGGATCCAACTCAGGACCTTGAGTTTACCAGGCAGGCTCTTATGCCACTGAGCTATCTTACCAGCCCAAACATAGCTTTTAAACTGTTTTGTTTTTGTTTATTTGTCTTTTTGAGACATGGTCTCACCATGCAGTTCAGGCTGGCCTTGTGATCACTTCATAGCCTAGGATGGTCTTGAACTCTCAACAAAACTCCTGCCTGTGCTTGCTAGGCGCTGGGATTAAGGCAATGCTACCACCACACCCTCCCAGCTGTTTGTTGTTTCTGATGCTGGAATTCAAAGTGCAGGGTCTCCTGCATTCTAGGGACACACTCAACAATGGAGCCCCGTTATTATTTCTAAGTTGGAATATCAGAGCTTAGAGAGAAAAAGTAGACAACTAAAAATACAGACAGATGACTTTATCTCCCCAGGCCCTGCTGGTTACAAAGTCCTCTGATTCATCAGATTTAAGAGCCCCTGTATGACTGACCATACCTGTTCGTTCAGATTCTCTCCTGTCCTGGGTTTTGAGACACCACAGTCCCCAGGGTTTCCTCTCTGGCTGTGCTGTCACAAGCCCTGGCCAGGTAACATTAGCCCTGCTCACAGATCTGCCCTAGCCCTCCTCACACGCTGTCCACCTCTCCTTGGAAAATCTCACTCACACCCACCTTCTCCCGCCCAGCTACCCACCTAGTCGGAACATCCAGTAGGATGTCTGCACGGTGCCAACACAGCACATGCAGGTGAGCTGCTGGTCTACGCTCGCCCTCACTGCCAGGCAAGGGCTTTTGTGGGGCACAGTGGTACTCAGCAAATACTCATCACACCCAATAAGAGAAGGGGGTCAGCTTCTTTAGATAGAGGCCCCCAAATTGCGACAGAGAAGACAAGGAATGTCCTCAGCCTTCCCCATCTGTCCTCATCCTCGTGAGCATCTTCCCTCATCAGCCCATTGCCTGAGCCCTTAAGCCACGTGCAGGCAGGAGCAGAGCCCCGCCCCTTCCCATGGGCATCGGCACATGCGCACACAGGCTTCTGGCCAGCTGCAGGGTGCCAGAGGCTCTGAGAGCAGATCTGGCCTTCCATAGCCAAATTAAGCAAATACAAATATGAGACTTCTTTCTAAAGAATAATAAAAATCTGTTTTCTGTCCCCTCAGAGGTCAGTACGTTTTCAGCTCCCTGGCCTTGCAGGACGCCTCCGATATCCTCGGAGCAGCTCGGGTGACCCTGCATCTGCAGGAAGACGTGCTTCCCCTACATTCCCCGCGAGCGTGCAGAGTGATGTGTGTGTTTCCTCAGCTCTTTTTCTGGGTTGTGGTGACCTGCGAGGGGCTGACCGCTCTCTCAGCACGTGGCTGCTTGTGTGCTGGACACGGAAGACAGTATGCTAGCTCATTTGGCAGCTTCTTGTCTGATGAAGGAGCCGGAAGGCTGGTTTTCTGTCCAGAATTTGGGACCCAGTGTCATTGTGCAGACCACTTCCACCGGGCTCCAGACACACCCCAGAAAGCTTGCTTCTGGTTTCTTAGTTCAAGTGACTCTCTCTGTGAGGGGCAGAGTGTTGGCCCATCCAGGAACTGCACCTTGCTGGACCCCAGCATGGTGATCCAGGCATCCCCACCCTTCAGTGTCCGGGGGTGCCGTCTCCTTTGTCTACCCGCAGCACGCCTGCCTTGTGTTTTCACCTCCCTCTGGACCCAAGGCTGCTCCTTGAGCACAGGAATGGCGCCCCCTCTCTCCATATCCCAAGGACTCTCATAAGGACAGACTCTTGAGGAAAAACTCAGTAAATGAAGACATGATGCCTATAGGGCCAAGTACACAACGGATGCAGTAGTTGTTAAAACTCTGGACCAGCCAGACTGTTACTAACTGGGACTTGACCGAGGGCCTGCCCAGTATTCATTCCATATTTAGCTCTCAGAGTCCCAGGTACTGTAAGGGTTCTGGGGACCGAACTGTGGACACAAGGGTGTCCCTGTTCTCAGGAAGTACAAGTGAAGGAGACCAGCCTGCTATAGCACGTAGGTCAGCACGGTGGCCCAAACCTGTGGTCCGTGCTGCAGGGGGAGTGACCAAGGGGCTGTGGCTGTGACTAGGGGGGACAGGAGGGGACAGAGTGGGGATAGTGTCCTTGAGGAGATAGATGGGGGTCAGGCAGCGATCTCAAGGACTAGGATCCATTTCCCAGGGAGAGAAGCTGGTACTGCAGCAACGGTCTCAAGGCAAGCTAGCCCTGGGGGAGCCTAGCGAGCTGTCAAGGATCCATCCTTTGGACAGAGAGGGCAGGTGGCCCAGGCAACAGGAGAGGGACCAGTCCCAGGGCTAGAGTCAGGCACGTGGTCTAAGGACGGCCACAGAAGCCGCTGCATGCTTTGCAGAGGAACTGTGGTGTGAGGGGATCTTCTGAAGAATGAGGGATGGTGGGGTGCGATAGACTGCCAAGCTCAGAGTCTCTGGTGGCTTCAGCATTAGCTTCACAGTTCTTAATACTGTGCTTAAATAGTTCCATGTGTCAACTAGAAATGCGTGGCTGTGTGGGGCCGTGAATGGAGAGTTCCCTTCTCTATCTTAGTTACTTTTCTCTCTTGTTGCTGGGGCAAATACCAGACACACAGGCTTAGGGAAGGAAAGGTTTATTTTGCTCACAGTTCCTAGAGGTTTCAGGATGCTGCCCCCGCTTTATAGGGACTGAAGGAGAGGCGGGGACGCTGCCGTTTCCAGGATGATTCGCTCCATGCCTCCATGAGACCACTGGCTAGAATGGGGGGAACCGCAGACAGTGTGTGCTGTCACTTTAAGGGTTGGTACCTCTCTTGGCCACACCCCTCAAGCCCCGCCCCAGGCCTTTGGCTCCGCCCCTTGAGCCATGCACTTGACAGACAACTACATACAAACCATAACACATGTGTTAACTGGAGTCGCTTCTGTCCCTGGCTGGAGTCTATAGTGAGCTCAAAGTGGTTGATAAAAAAGTTAACCAGTGGCTTAGAAAGAGATAGGGGACTAGGTTGAGGCATGGAGATGGTCCCTGGGCCTCCCCATCGGCCTGCTGGGGTCACCTATTTCCTATTTCCCATCAGCAGGTATTAGGACATCATCCAGGACTACTACCAAGGCTAAGGGTATGCCTTACTTACCATGGATCTTTGAAAAGTTCCTGGATAATCATGCAGCAAGATGAGTTGTTCTGCAGTGATTTTAGGTCTTAAGTCCCAGGCACACCCCAGGCTGTCTGTTTTGGCCATACAGTGGGATGCTATTTGACATCTCAGGTTTCCTGCTGTCCATATAGGGAGTGGCTGAAAGTCTATTCTCTGCAAATGAGGGGCCATCCATTCGGTGAAAATAACCTGGTCTGGAGTATCACGTCTTCCATGTATGCTGCTAAGTCAGAAACGCTTGCCACCCCAGCAGTAGGGACTGCCAAAGGGCATAGTGTGCATATATAACATTCGCTTTCCTCCTCAGACAACCCCGTGTGGTGATCAGTAGCCTGGAAATGGCTCACAGTCATTCAGGACTGAGTGTTATCACTTGCCCCCGGTATGTCCTGAACCAAGTAAATAACACTGCAGGCCCTTTTTCCTCATCCAGAAAGCAGGGATAATAACAGTGTTGCTGGCTGGGGAGATAGCTCTGTGGCACAAGTGCCTGCCTGGCAAGTGCAAGGTTATGAGTTCAAACCCCAGTCCAGCAAAATAAAATAAAATAACAAAATACAGTCTTGCAGCTGGTAGTTTGTGCTTGTAGTGTTTGATTCAGGAGGCTGAGGGGCTGGGGAGATAGCTTTGTGGCACAAGTGCCTGCCTGGCAAGTGTAAGATCATGAGTTTGAACTCTGATCCCACACACAAAAAAAAATAGCACATTCAGGAGGCTGAGGCAGGAGAGTTTTTGGAACCTACAGTCCAAGACCGGCTGGGGCAACACAGTGAGACCCTGTCTATGAAGACAAGAGTCCTACCAATCCAGTGGTGGAGCCTGGCAGACAAAAATGTTTGGGAAAAAAGTTTTCAATGGTAGTTTAAAATTTTTTTAAAGGTACAAGGTATGGTTGAAAACTACAGTGACTCTTTAAACCTTTTGCTTTTTAATTTGTATTACTATGTGTTTGCAGTACATGGTTATGCTCATCATGGGGAGTGAATACACATGTGTGATACGTCTTAATTCTCTTTCCTTCCCCCTCTTCCCCCCTCTCCCCTATCCTCTCTATCAGAAAAGTTTATTACAGTGGAAAGCACATCATCATTCATCTCCTTCAATGTACTGCCCCTCGCTCTGAATACACACACTCTGTTATATTTCCCACTTTCTGAAGCAACTGTGGATGTATCTAAAAGATGTAGTAAAAAGGGGCCAGGGAGATAGCTCAGGGGCGCAAGTGTCTGCCTGGCAAGCACAAGGTCCTGAGTTTGATCCCTGGTTCCCCCCAAAAAAAAAAAAAAAGATGTAAAAAATGCAGCTAATGCTACTGCCATGGGCCATCCAGTGGAAAGGCTGGCTTGTAGGGATGTTATGGTGTGGCCTTCTTCACCTTACTCAGCACCATGCAATTCTATCTTATCAATCAAGGATGACCACGAGGGCTGGTGGTATAGCTCAGCGGACTAAGCACTTGCTTAGGGAAGCACAGGGGCCAGGGTTGGGTTCCTGGCCCCACCTGCCATGCCAGCCCCGATCTTGAGTGCACTGAGCCAGTGATGGAGTCCGGGCACGGTGGCAT